>JAYJMJ010013223.1:0-22994 GCA_036873875.1 Laminaria ephemera | reverse complement strand
TATATCCTTCATGAAGACATACACAACCCGTAACACGCGCGATCGGAGTATCACACACAGCTTGCAAAGATGAGTTTTGACGAAATCCTACTGTAGATCTCACAGGTGTAGTGTAGCTGGTATGTTTATTTTTTTTATAACAAGTGCTACGTACCTCTATCGTAGCGTGCGTCGTAGAGCCTACTTTTTCTGAAGCTCCCTGCTTGAGGAGCTCTAAACCTCACCCAAAAAACTAATTTTGAGAAATATCGATTGTGCAACCCGATGAACAACCCCAGGGCCAACGAAAACAACTGCAAAACACAAACGGTATTCCACGATGATATTGGGTAGTTCCCCAGTCAACGAGCCCCGTGGTAAGAATCTTTTTCGCCCAAAACCTCTACCTCTATCATAACACATGTGTATGGGTGGCGTGTTATTGATCGCGTTAATGGAACAACAGGTAAGTGTACAGTATTCGAACACTACAGTAGCGTTCGTCGGCTACTACTACTGCTGCATTATGCGCCTCTCGCCGTTTTAGTCTACAGTTTAGCGTTGCCAACATGCTCTACAGTAGTGTTTTTGATCGAGTAAAATGCGATGTGCGTGCCGGTCAGTACATCGCCACGGAGGGGAAGATGGGCGACAGGTTTTATATCGCGTTAATGGGAAATGTGGGTATACGGGAGGGGAGATGGGTGACAGGGTTTTTATCGCGTTAATGGGAAGTGTGGGTATACGGAGGGGGATATGTGCGACAGGTTTTACATCACGTTGATGGGGAGTGTAGGTATACGGAGGGGGATATGTGTGACAGGCCTTATATCACGTTGATGGGATTTTTTAGTATATTGACAGTGGATGAGCAGTACATCGCCACCGAGGGATTGATGGGTGGCAGGTTTTATATCACAGTAATGCGAGATGTGAGAATTCGGAGGGGGAGATGGGTGACAGGTTTTATATCACGTTGATGGGACATGTGAGGATATATTGGCATAGTAGCCTTCATTGATTGGCTATTCCTGCAGTACATCGACATCTAACTCGCTTTTGTTTTTAATATACAGTTTAGCGTGTCCAATAGGAAACAGTGTTTAGATCGACCGATAGGCAGGCCGGTGTTGATGTCGAAATTGAACGATGCTCAAAGCAACAATCGTGTGTACCTATTGGCTTGATCAGACATCGTCCAATGTACTTGGCCGATGGTCTGTTGGATGAGCATGAACCGCGGTGCATCGCACGCTGTGTCCCGTACACAATGGCATGGCCCGCTCCGTGGTCGGTTAGCGGTTGTAGACTCTGTACTGGGATTGTATTTCTGATAATAGACGGGCACACGAATAGCCGACAAGAGACAAACGCGCCCTACATGTCACGTTAGCTCTGTCTCCTCTTGCATGCCTTGAGGGCATCAGACGAGATTGATACATAGTTCGTATTGGACATGAAACGCTGCCAAAGAATCTCGTACGAACACTGTCAATAGGTGAAGTGCTGCCCTTGGGTAGGACACGAGGCTCATACAATTGGATATGACACGAACACTATTAATAGGTGGAGTGTTACTTTCGGGTAAGACACGAGCAAATGAATCTCATACCAATTAACCTCGTACGAGCACTATTAATATGTGAAGTGCTACCTTGGGGTAGGACACGAACAGATGAATATCATAACAACGAACCTCATACCAATGGATCTCATAATACCTGGTATCGTTTGTAGGTGAAGTGCTACCTTGGGGTAGGACACGAGAGAGAAGAAGTGGCGAACATCAACGTCGGGGGATACTTCGGGGAGACGGCCCTCCTTCACGACTTGCCGATAAAGGTATGTTCGATCATGGCATGTTCGTTTTACGCCCACCTCCGGTTTGATCCTGGTTTTTTTGTGTTTTTGTGCTCGCGACCCAGTACGGAATGCACCCATACTGTCAGATGCTGTACTTGTTAGTCCACACTCTTGCTTTTCACCAAGACAATGAACACGGCGCTGTCTGTAGGGCCGGCACAAGCGTTGGTCTATATCGTCACAGCTTCAGGCCAGCAGCACAATGATTAAATACGCCCACATGTGTATATACAAACGTGCCTTTTCCCTGCATGCCTTGTCCCCATCACTCCCCTCCTGAAGTATTGCCGGGATAGACGAATATTCAGCTCGGGATCATAATGATCGTTACCCACGGATTTTCGTTTCGTTGCTACCCCACCTCACACGAGGAGGGGGAAAAATAGACGGAAGGAAGCGAGAGGAATACACGAGAGGGAGAGAGTTGGAGCTACGAGTCAGCAAATCCCATCGTTGAGACGGCCTCATCTCGTTATCTCACAAAAGACTGATTGCCTGCGTTGGGCACCCAATATGAACATCGGCCCTCGGTAGCTTTGTCGAGAAGCTGATCCTTTCGTTAACACCTTGCTGTGTTTCTCGCGCTACAAATGAACCACGAAGGATATATCAATCCCGTTTTCATGCTGGAGCGCTAACTGTTAGCTCAGTGGTTATGGTGCACATCTAATAGGATAACCTCCAAGGCTAATAGTAATAATATCGTCCCAATGCCGCTTTCCCGCAGGGATCATTTGTATCATCCGGCAAGACTCGGCTTCTCTCTCTACGCCGCTCTACAATGGAAGCGAAGTTGGGTCGACTTCAGTCCGTGATCGACCAAGCGGGGGCGAGGACTGCCGAGGGGGAAGCGATGAAGGAGAGAGACGGGGGTCTTGTAGCATCGCTCAAGGTTAGACCTACTACTGTATGTACATCCGGGGTAGTGGCCGAGATGATAATTTTGTTGGTGTTGTTGAACAACGAAGTCGTGTCCACCTTAGCCTTTTTACCGCATAAAAAAATGTTCCACACTGATTCCAAGTAGTTCTTCCCCAAAACAATACCAGGGTATTGCACGTATATTGACTCCAATTGGTGTGATTGGTGTGTCCCCGAACACGTGCGACCCGTGGAGTTCTGAAGGAGAGCAAAATATCGGTCGAACCATCATCAAATCCCAAGACTAAGACGTGCGGTGATGACGCGTGTTTGGCTCATTGTCCACCAGAGTCGACACAACAAGAAAGAAAACCTCCTACTCCACCCGTCTACATCGCTGTTGGTTTGCGTGTTTAGTATACAGTATACAGTATACAGGTTACAGTATACAAACAAAAGACACGAGCTACGATAGGGCTAGCACTTCTCGGTCAAACTAGTTCTGACTGGCGGGGCTAATCAAGTACCCTAACCTTAACCCTAACCCTAACCCTAACCCGTATCGTCGGAATAACACGTACCAGTATGTGTGTTTTACGTTGTTGTTGTTCGCTAGCTATCTACCCATATATGACAGTGTATAGTACCCCCTCGGACGACCGGTAGAGTATAAATGCCAAGCGACGCGTCTATGGAAAGATCTCGACGAGATATTCCGAAAGCCGTCATTTTCATTGTTTGTGCCCCCCTAGTTTCGGATGAAATCGGCTCTGAAAATCATCCCAGGGTGTGTGTTATACACTGTCATATACGGTAGTCCATGGCCATGGCATTGGCCATCGGGTGGAACTTCCGTTTTTTCTCGAAATGCGGTTTTTGTCTGAGGTATAGAGATCCCTAAGTTAAGAGCCGCAGAAAAAAATGCCTGCATCCCGACCTTAACATGCATCCGCACGCCTACTGTATAGTCTACTGCATAGTCTACTGCATAGCCTACTGTATAGCCTACTGTACTGCATATCCTACTGTATAGCCTACTGTATAGCCTACTGTACAGCCTACTGTATAGCCTACTGTATAGCCTACTGTTTAACCTACTCTATAGGCACCGTATCATTATATCATGTCCACGTTTTCGCACAGCCTCGCGTGTCGACCTACCTTGCTATGATAGGGGTACTGTACCTCTTTTTGGCCAAAACATTTCTACTTATGACTGACGTGGCTCCTCAACTCCTCAACCGAGGCGTTACCCAATATCGAGCCGCGTTTATAGCAATTCTGAACTATTGTCTGGGACAAAATATGAAAATCGAAGAAATTGGTTTGGCCCACATGTGCTTCCAGTATTATGAGACGGAAAAAATCGAAAACGGCCTAAAACTCTAATTGTAGACCCTAACCCTAGCCCTAACTCTAACCCTAACCCAACCCCCGACTATTAACGCTAACCCGAAGCCCGACCCTGCCCATAGAACTCTGCCCGGAAAAAAATCCGACGTTTTTTTTGTTTGTTTGAAAATTTGGTCGACCACATTACCTCATAAAACAAAAAATTCCCCGATTTCTATGCTTTGTTCTACAGTCGATAATAATCCAGTGATGTCGTAAAAGGCTATTGCCAATATGGTTGAAATACTGTTTGTACTCTACAACATTGTAAGTTGTATACCTGGGCCATGGGATTGTTCGTCGGGTTGCCTTGTCTTTTTTTCTCAACGTCAGTCTTTGGGCGACGTAGACAGCTCCCCTATAATACCAGGTACCAGGTAGTGACGAGCTTCAGAAAATATAGGTTAGCCGTCTATCGCAGTGTGTGCCTTCAGCCGCCTTAGAACTGCACCCACCTTGTGGGGACAAACTGCTTGGGAAGAGAGTGGGACAAACCGCGCCGCGGTACAAGGATTATTATCAATTAGCCTTCATTAAACGGTGACTTCCCAACCCATCACCATAAAAACAGGGCACTACTGGTCGAGATCTGGAGCTGAAGGCTTGGGCGGTCCAGCTTGGATCATCGACTTTCGTCGGGCGATATAGACACCGGAAGACCAACGCCACCTTCTCTGTCAAGGTGTGCACTTACACATATAGTAGGGGTAGCACCTGGTAAGTTTTCTTAGGCTCCGTATTCGAGAAGCTCTAACACACTAACCGAAAAACAACTTTTCAGAAAAAAAAAAGTACGCCAAACCCGATGTATGTTGTAGTGAACAATTGTGTAATTAGTTGTGTAAAGCACAGCAGTGTAAAGCACAATTGGGATTCCAAGGGATGTTGGATAGTTCAAAGAAACAACACCTCCATTAGCCAGAGAAAGGTCGATTGAGAAGCGTGCAACGATAGAGGTGGCTCTTTTTGGGAAAAAAATATTCTCTGAATGACGGGGCGCTCCTTAAACACAGAATCGTGACGCATGCTACGGTATTGGCACACTCTTTTTTTTTTTGAAGCTTCTCACTTGAGGAGTTCTGTACCTCTCAAAACCATAAAAGTGGGAAAAAATAAAAGTCATACCCGATGAGCAATCCCATGCCCTACGTATTAATAGGTATAAATCTATTTTTTTTTGCAAAAACATAGAACATAGTGAAGTTCCGACGATTTTTTGGGTTAAGGAAACCCTTTATCAGCCAGAAAGCGTTTCAGCCAAAAAAAAAAGGCTACCTCTATCGTGGCACGCGTCTCGTCGGAATGCCATTCTTGTTTTGCAATATTTTTATTTATGTTTTGTATGCCCAGGCCATTGACGTTTTTCATCGGGTTGCACTTTCAGTTTACTCAAAGCCAGTTTTTCGGTGAGGTAGACAGCTCAACTGAAGAGCCTCAGAAAAAAAAACGGTGCACCTCTCTCTACCGTGGCCCGTGTCTTGACCCAAAAACGTGTCACCCCTATCATACGTAGCTCACGTCAAACTGCGCACCCTGGCACATCGCTTCAACTCGAACGTCGGTGGAGCGTGTGTATGTGTACCGGGGCCGTGATGTCCACCCAACTCGCATTTGTACACTGGTACACGTGGTCTCTGTGCGTAGGAGTCGACAAATTACTTGGGGAGGCGTTGGCTCGTGTCATTGGTTGGGTATCAGACGCGCAACTTTCTTCGCCCCCGCTTTGAAAGTTTGATTTGCCGAACCTTCATCAGAGACGTTTCGAAAGGCAGTTTGTTGAAACTTCTTCGAAGGGCTTTCGCCAGGTCGGCACCACACCCTAGTAGGCTGCCGTTTCCGCGAACAATTTTCTTTTCCTTCTTCAAGTGCTTTGGCCAGAAGCAGATCAACTGCTATCAGTGTCGTTGTTCCTTCCGCCCTCTGACATGTTACTGTGACACACGTTCGTTATTGTTTCCGCTCTTACGACACCGCCTGAGACAGACATCTCTCAAGAAAGGACTCGTACTGGAGGCGTCTGAGAGGAGTATCATCGAGGAGAGTGATATTCTGTCCAACCTGACAAAGCTCAACCTTTTCATTCCTACCCAGCTGCTCACACTACAGAGCACAAAGGTAAGGCAACCGCGAATCTGTGACTGAGGTTAGAGGAGATCAGCTTTTTGTCCAAACTGACAAAAACTGAATCTCTTCGTTCCTGCACAACTGCTCACACTACAGAGAACAAAGGTAGATGTAATAGATATATATACTGTAACGTGTAGGCGGCGGTTGTTCTCCAGAGCGCATCCATCTAACGTATGGCCGTGCACCATAAAATATCAAATTTGCCCCGGTCGGGACACAGATGTGTCACTCTTCATATCATACGAGCTGACGATCATTTCTCTCGGTGCCGTCGGGACATAAACCCTTTTGGGAACGAGTTATCGTAGCGACCTATGAAGCAAGAAGTTCGGTCTCATCCGCCTTCTAGGAATTGTGGATCGAATTTCAAGCATCGTTGTGCCGCGCGCGTGTCGTGCCCCTCCTTATGTTGCACTTCGAACGTGTCCTCTCCCCCCGTATTGAATTCGTTGACTGGTCTTGCTCTCGGTTTGGCTCATCAAGAAACTCTGTACACCTATTTCCTTGTCGCGTTTTCCAGTGTACCTATTCCATCTACAAGCAACCCGTATTGTGCGAGCTGGGCAGTCTTTTGGAGCAAGGCGCACTGCCTGAGGTGAGCACCCTTGCAGAAAACAAATATTCTCGCTTGCTGAGCTATATATGTATGTATGTTCTCGCTTGCAGAGCTGTTTGTTCTGGTTTAGGGTTAGGCAAAATTGCGCCACATATTCTCGAGATATTGGTTAACTCTTGGGGACACAGGGGTCGACGTTTGTTTCACACGCTTGTGGTGCGCGGCCAAAGGCGATGCCCCTTCAACTCCCCCCGGTTACCGCGTTCGTGACCTCTTACCAGCCGCCCGTCTGTCTGAGACGACGCAGTCCGTTTCTACCGTACAAGTTCCCAAGAAGAAACCCTGAACCTACTGAGGTTTCTGCAATACAGTCGTGGTCTATCATTATTGCGGTGTCTTGCCATATTACACTAACCGCACTAAAGTGGAACCTCGCACTATCACGGGATATTGGAGTACTCTCTAGGACAGGGTCGTGACAAGAATTTTTCACCGCACTAAACTGGGACCCCGCACTAAAGGGTACCACACTAACGCGGGACCACGGCTGTATTTCAATCGCTTCTGAGGGCCATTGTTTTCGAAGGCTATTTTGTTTTCGGTGCCATTCTTACCACCGAAGAATGTCGTTTTCTCGGGGCCATTTGTATAGAAGGGGTTTTCTTGGGAATAATGATTCGTGAAGGGCACTGGTATCAGCCCCCTTGCGATGTTCGCTTCTCCCACTTATTCCTCAGGCGAAGGCGCGCTTCTACGCCGCGTGTCTGGTATCGGCCATCGTCCTCCTTCACGATGAAGGAATTTTGCATCGGAACGTCACCCCGAACTGCGTGTACATTACCGATCTCGGCTATGCCCAGCTGGCCGACTTCACCTGTGCGAAAAAGATGGATGGACACAAGGTCAGGTACACAAACTCTTCTCTGAAGCATGCTTTGAAAGAACACGCATTTCTTCGAAGTCCGAATGTTGACGAATGATTAATTGGATACGCATCAGAAGAGGCCACATCTGCGGCGATGGCTACGCACCAAGGAACGCTGAGCCACTGTCGCAGCGCCTCGAGACGTGTACTTGAAGCCCAGCCTCTCGTAACAACAATGGAAACTATTATTCGAAACAAGTATACGTACTACGATTTACCTGGAGGTCAGAGGCGGGATAGTCCAAATCTTCGTCTCTACAAGGATACACAACCCATCCGTTTGAGACTAAGAGTGCCATCCTACTGTAGGCGCGGGTACGCTTTTTATTCACCCGCAGGAAAAACGCTTGCAAGACAACCATTAACAGTGCCGCAACCACCTACAACTTTCGCCTCCGCCCGCCCTCCTTCATGCCGTCTCTCATGCTGTCTTTCATGCTGTACGTTATATGCTGTTCCGCATGCTGTTCCTCGTGCTGTTCCTCATGTTGTTCCTCGTGCTGTTCCTCATGCTGTTCCTCGTGCTGTTTCTCGTGCTGTTTCTCGTGCTGTTCCTCATGCTGTTCGTCATGCTACTCCTCATGCTGCTCCTCATGCTGTTCCTCATGCTGTTCCTCATGCTGTTCCTCATGCTGTTCCTCATGCTGTTCCTCATGCTGTTCTTCATGCTGTCCCTCATCATGCTGTTTCTCATACCATTTCTCATGCTGTTCCTCATGCTGTTCCTCATGCGATTCCTCATGCGATTTCTCATGATGTTCCTCATGCTGCTCTTCTTGCTGTTCCTCATGCTGTTCCTCAACTGTTATTCGTGTTGTTCCTCGTGGTGTTCCTTGTGCCGTTCCTCGTGCGCTTCCGCTTGCTGTTCCTCATGCTGTTCCCCATGCTGTCCCTCATGCTCTTCCTCATGCTATTCCTCACGCTGTTCCTTATTCCGTTCCTCATGCTGTTCATCATGCTGTTTCTCACGCTTTTTTCATACTGTTCCTCGTGCTGTTCCTCATTTTATTCCTCGTGCTTTTCCTCATGCTGTTCTTCATGCTGTTCCTCGTGCTTTTCCTCACGCTGTTCCTGATGTGCTCCCTCATACTGTTTCGCATGCTATTTCTCATGCTGCTTCTCATGCTGTTCCTCATGCTGTTCCTCATGCTGTTCCTCGTGCTGTTCCTCGTGCTGTTCCTCGTGTTGTTCCTCATGCTGTTCCTCGTACTGTACGTTATACGCTGGACGAGACAGGCATATACACTGGTTGGCGACCCGCACTACATGGCACCAGAGGAAGTATCGGGTCAGGGATACGGCTTCGCTGTGGATTACTGGTCCCTGGGGATCCTTCTGTTCGCAATGCTTTGCGTCGAGACTCCCTTTGCGAAGGACACAACGGAGACCCAGGTACTATCGTATTGCAATTGACGACGCCATGGTGGAACAAATCTTGAAGGAATTGTGTTGTATCTGAATACGTCACGGTAGAACGATGAGCAAACGAGAGCTTACAGCAGCCGTGAACTTCAATCGATGAAGACAAGCACAACAGCACACACAGTTCCCGGCGAGCTGTACGCACGCCAACCTACCCCCTCTACAAATATGATGTGATGTGATAGGGGCCCCCTGCACGTTCGCTGTTAGACAAAAGGCCTGTGCGCGAAACTGCAATTGTGGAAAAGTAGACACCCCTACGAGACTGCTGTAGCGTCCTGCGCGGGTAGGCCCGTCGGAAGGTTGTATTTGGAGACGAAGACACCCCTGGCTCGCAGAACTCGACACGTCTTGCAACGAAAGCAGTGCAAGCAGGAGCTGCAATAGCGCGTGTGTCCATGGGGCCCGACCTTGTCAGAATCGGTGCTCTGTGCGTCTCGCACGGTGTAAAGGCCCTCTACAGTAGAGGTCCCTCTATAGTGCCAGTTGAGTAGTGCTGGCTGCCCGCTATAGTGCCTGTGAAATCGCTTGACACATATGGGAACAACCAGTAGAGGAAGTGTGCGGAGTAGTGCCGGTTTCAGCTATGGTGCCGCTATTTCCGGCAGGCACACACCCGCCCTTTAGAGAGGGACCCCTACTGTATTCCACACCGAAAAAACTAACAAACGATGACAAAGAGTAGGAAGTCGAGACTGGAAACTTTCTCACCCTGCAGCGTGTTTTGGGGTAATTGTTCCCACTCGTGCTGCGGTAGAGGTGCACTATTTTTGATCTGAGGCTCCTCACTTGAGGAGCTCTATACCTGACCCAAAAACTGTTTTGGAGAAACGTAAAACTTCTACCCGATGAACAATCCCATGGCCTAGGTATACAACGCAACATATTGCAAAAAAATAATGGAATTCCGACGATTTTGGGTTAAGGAGCCCCGTCATTCAGAATATGTTTCAGCCAAAAAAATGCTACCTCTATCGTTGCACGCGATTTCCGGTTTTTTCCGTTCACGTGTACCGCCCTTCAGACGCACCCCCACAACCAAAGATTACAGAAGAAGATATTATTTCAGACAAGAAAGAAATCCTCGTCGCACTTTGCGCAGCTCGGATTTCTTGCTCCTCATTTCAACACCGATATACAAACAATATGCACGAACTCGCCACGTGACCTTTTCAGGTGTACACAAGCATAGCGTCCTTCAAGCCGGAGAAAATAGTTTTCCCAGGAGGCATGTCTGGCTCTGTGCAGGATGTTTTGCGCGCCTTCCTTGAGGTACGGGTTCGTCCTTTCAGGCTGTGCGCTTCATGTAACACTCGTCGCGCAAAATTACTGTTGAGATTAGAACTTGCGCGAAGAGAGACTTCGCTTGCACTCAGGCATTCCAGACGGAACATGCGTACATGCTGTTGTTGCCCAACCATGCTTACCAGCGGTACGACCGTATGTGGCTGCGAATAGAAGGAGATAGCAACGCCAGCCATTTATAAATGTAATCCTGTCGCTTGTCTGATACCAGGCATATACATGCTACACATATTGCTGATTTATTGCTCTTACGACTGTTGTAACCATGTACATAGATGGGTACTTTCGCCATTCGAAAACGACCCTGGTTGCAAAACGTGTATGCAGACATTACCGATGCTGCGAGCGCGGCGCTCGAGTGCTAAGCAACTAAACCGTTCTCTTCTACCGCCTTGCTACGGCTGGGGGGACGCCAATTGTTTCCGAGGCTCCTCAATTGAGGAGCTGTATATATACTTAACCCCAAACCTGACTTTTGCCACAAACGATAGTCTTAACCCTATGAGAAATCACACGGACTGGGTATAAAACAAATAACATACCTGGTCGTCAACCACAATGAGGTTCCAATGATATCCAGCAGATACTTGGGTGGGGAGCCCCGTCAATCATAACTGGTTTGGCCAAAAAGGTCTACCCCCTATCGTAGTACGCAGCCCAAGTCAATGCCGGATCTGCTTGCCTTCCGTACTTTCCAGCCTAAACAGGGAGCACGACTAGGGAGCCAGGGCAGCCAATCGGTGACGTCGCACCCGTTCTTCGAAAAGTTGGATTGGGACCAGCTCGAACGAGGAAAGCTTGCGGTACGTTACCTGCGAAGTCCGATGTTTCCCCATCGTACGAATGCGTAAGAAGATTACTGTTAAACGCTCAGTATTTTGTTCTCACAGCCAGCCACTGACGAGACGTCGGGAAGAAAAGACAAAACGGCAAGGTTTCTAACGAATACCCCAGTTATTACTTGCACCCCGTGGTCGTGTCAACCCTTTGAAATCCCCCCCTCCCCGACCCCCAACGTCAACGAAACCTGGGCCCCACCCTCGCTCTCCCTCAGCGACTTCGACTTGCGTACACGCCGCCCCATGCTACAACGCCCTTTCCTCCACACCATCACTGGTGACAGGGAAAGTGGCGCGTGCCACTTCTACTATTACGGGGGATCATGCATAGTAATATCAGGACCAAAAAAGGGGTAGTAAAAACACGGGAGTACACAGGTTTTTGTGTATATCGTGGGTTCTGATTACTGTGGCCCCCCGTACGTAATAGGTACTAATAGCAAGTTTTGGCCAAAACATTTCTGATTGACGCGCTCTAAGTGATCGAACTGAAGAGCAACCCAATATCGTTGGAGTATACTGCTGTACATTATTGACGCGTGCTGCGATTGAGGTAGCACGTTTTGGCAGAAACGTTTTCTGAATGACGGGGGCTCCTTAACCCCAAAATCGTCGAAATTTCATTGTTTTTGTTTGCAATATTTTCCGTTGTATACCTACTGTAGTAGGCCATGGGATTGTGCTTCTTCGGGTAGCACTTTCATTTTCCCTCAAATCAGTTTTTGGGAGAGGTGTTAGACCTCCGCGAGTGAGGAGTCTCAGAGAAAATATTTGGTGCACCTCGGCCGTAACATGCGTGTAATGTTGCTCATATACCTACTAATAGGCTATGGGATTGTTCATCAAGTTGCACTTCCGTATTTATCAAAGTCAGTGTTTGAGATGTGTAGAGGGCTCCTCAAGTGAGGAGCCTCGGAAAGTTGGGGTGCTACCCCTCTGGCAGAATCACGGTGGTACGGTGATACAGTCACAGGGTGACAGGGAAGGCCAGCAGGTTTTTGAGCCAAGATTTTTACGTGTGTAGGAATGATACGCGATAGTACATGTCACTACAGGTACTACCGTATATATGTGACGGCTATGTTGTAGTACCAGCCACCTGCAGTTGGTACGCGGGAGCACCCGCATCTCCTACGAGTGCAGCTTTTAGGCACCTCAGTGATCAAAATCAAACACGAGGGTCGTGATGATAAACTTAATTAAGTTTACAGCGTAGAAGGTGGTTTGGAGCCGAGGGCACCTGCGTCCAAACGATGCCTATGATTGACTGCTGTTCGTCTCATACCACCGTGTTAACTTCTATCTATCTATGTGAACGTTCGTATCCTTTCGACCGCCTCTCGTCTCGCATTTTTTTCTGTCAGCCACCGAATTCAGCTGAGGATATAGCTCGTCAGATTGGGGACAGATCGGACCCTGAATTCGAGCGGGAGTTCCTGAGCAACAGCGACGATGTTTCCAGTGCGTCTGTCGATGCCTTGTTTGCAAATTTTTGACTTCCCCGTGTGCGTGTATAGCTCGATGTCACTTTCGTCAGCTTGTGCCGTCTTGTATTATGCCATTTGACTTTTGGTCGTGGCGGTGCTTTTATCGAAATAGCTCTGTGCGTGATAGGGGTCGAGTATAGAGGGGTCATTGTGTTTGCAGCTCCTTCTTACTTCGATCCGTCAACCTCTTGAACCAAGACAAGACCATTAGTCCCCCAAACGTGCTGTATAAGGGTGCGTCGTTGGCATAGGGTGCTTGAGTAGCATAGATAGATACTTTGCGCCCATCAGCAAGATTAACAAGGTGTTTGTTTTTAGCATAGATAGATACTTTGCTTCCGTCGGCAAGATTAACTATGAGTAGGTACAGATGGACTATGCTCTGGTGATTTATGACTTGCGGAATTTCTGATACAGCTGTGGCTCCGCTATAGTCACGGTTGAGTAGTGCCGGTTGCCCGCTATAGTTCCTGTGAAATTGCTTGGCACACATGGGAAACACCAATAGTAGCGGTGTGCGGAGTAGTGCCGGTTGCCGCTATAGTGCCGGTATTTCCGGCTGGCACATACCGGCGCTGTAGAGGGACCACTACTGTAGCTGACAGCCTTGTGAGTGTTTTGGTGGCGCCTGTCGCACGATGTTGACCTATTCGCGCATTGTATCGTATGCCACCACTGGAAGACCAGTTTTGAACGGGAACAAACGCGAGAAATTAGAGAAAGTTCGGACGCGTGCTACGATAGAGGTAGCAATTTTCGGCTTTTTTTTGTTTCTGAATGATGGGGCTCCTTAACCCAAAATCGTCGGAATGTCATTCTTGTTATGCAATATATATATTTTGTATACCTAGGCCATAGGTTTGTTCATCGGGTTGCACTTTCATTCTTCTCAAAATCACTTTTGGGTGAGGTTTGGAGCTCCTCAAGAGAAGAGCCCGAGAAACAAAATGGTGCACCTCTATCGTACTATTAGTAGCATGTGTCTTCGGACAGCTTCTAGCGAGAGCACGAAACTGTCCCACAATCCTAAGGGTGAACTCTTTGGTTCATCTTTCGGGTACAACAAGTCGGCAATAGAATTCTGAAGGCACTTCCTTGGAGCCACCTTCTTGAGGCGAACTTCCTAGACGATTGCTGAGTCCACGTTTTGAGCCCACTTTGAAGCAGGCTTCCAGTCTATTTTTTAGGACGTTTTGGCACCGTATGGTGGAGGAGAGCTGATGAGACGACAACACAAGTTGGTGATGGCGAGATGTACACCTTAATTACTGACGAGACGTCGCGCCCTCACCAACACAGCTCGCCGACCGTGCATCGTACACCCCCACACGATAGCATCTCATCCACGATAGCATCGCATCCACGATAGCATCGTATCGGTCCTTCTCTGAGCTTGAGCTCTCACACAGAGCTAATAAAACGAGTCCCGCGTCGTAGTTGTATTGGACGACGACGACAAATTCAAGTATTATAGCGTATCCTTCTTAAACAGATGTGCTGGACGACGATAGCATAATTCAAGTAGCGGATCCTTTGACCTTTCCCTGCGCCCGCACCCACACAGCTCCAACACCGTCGTACTCCCCCCCCACGACAGCATTGCATCGGCCTTACTCTCAGCTCGAGCTCTAGCACAGAAATGATAACACACTTCCCTTGTCGTGTAACTTGTCCGTTCATGTGATGACGAGACGTATTCTACACACGTTTTCATGCTCCAACGGGGTTAAAGATAAGTATCGTACTTGCACACCACATCACCACATATATCCCCCTTCGCTCCCCCACCCTCATCGCTCTTCCTCTCGGGAGAACACAAGTGACATGTGCAAGTGTCAAACTAAGAAGACTAGCGGCACGAATGACTGGCGAATATCTACTCCGCTTCCTGTTGGCTTCCTGCGAATCTATACCAACAACAATCCACGGAGTCGGCAAGGCCATCCTTGGCACGCACACGCGAGGTTGTCAGTGGGGCGGGGCGTAACAAAAAAACAGAATAACCAGGCCGCATGTGAAACTGTCATTTTGATAAATGCATACCAAACAGATTGGTATTCCTGTACCAGATACGCGGCTATCAATCACACGTCAGAGCTAAGCCAGTGCGCTCGTACCTACGAGTACGTACAACCTACACACGCAGCAGAACAACAATCTCCTGGTCGTTCGGTACCCGCGGCCTTGGAACCTCGCCGATAATTGGTTTGAGTCTACCGTACCGAAACAAAACAACTCCTAGGAAACAGTGCGCGGTCTCTATCCCTCCGCGCACAGTTTGTTCACGAATTTATTCGCGGAATATGATGAACTGCCTGCACATCTCAAATGCGGCCATCCGTCTTCAAGGCACCCGGAAGGTGGGAAGTGCGATTTTAAGTTTGCTTGGTAGTTGATAATACGGGAAAATACATAATATAGCCACAACACCACCAACGTGTTGGTTAAACCCTCTCACAGCGTTGACAGGGTTTACAAGGTTGGATACGGGACGATATTGACTCCCAGATGATCACACATACCAGGTATATATTATCGAACCATCGAGTAAGGCAAGGGTCACGGCATGTTGCCCGCCACCCATTCTCCCGCAGGAGCACATTCATATCCCCACTACAATCATCCCTCATCAAGTATGGAACTCCCTAATCTCCGGTGGAACATCTCCGTCGGCAACCAAAGGACAACCAACATCCCCCCTCCTTGGTGCACGACAACAATCATCCTCCCTGCCCAGTATTCCGCTAATATCACCCTCTGCTCAGTATACAATCAATATCCCCCCTGCTACATAATACCTAAATCACTCGTAGCAAAACCATACTCTAAAATACCAATCGTAGTCCTCCAGTGTACCTCCCTCGGCGTATTTGCGTACCTAGCTACGGCCCTTACTGCGTTCGCAATGCCGGGTCGTGTCTGGTTAGCAAGCCACATCAAACTCCCTGCCAGTTCACGGAAAGGCCAGTCACCTACAGGCTCATCCTCGTCGAATTCTACAAGCTTCAGGCCGGTTGGGAGTGGAGTTAACGCAAAACTTCGCAGCTGTGTTTTCAGCGAAAGCTTGCTGTGAAATCTTCAAAGTACCAGCCTAAAAATCCCGAGAAAAACGGCAACCAGCATACCGCTTCAGCTCTCCCTAGTTGCTGATCGGAACAAGGCGGTTCAAGTCGTCACAAAACTGGTCGCATCTACTCTTCTGCCCCACCGCAAATATGTCATCCACACGTACTATTGTTACTATAGAGACAGAACCAGACTCAACCAGCCATAATCAACTCTCCAGATCAAAACATAACTCCTCCCTCAATATCCCTGAATACGCATGACATGTATGTATTCTACACCTACACATATTTCAAGTAAGCATGGGATAAATCCGCGCGACCAAACGAATAACCAACGCGTCGGCGGGATACTACTCAACCCATGACTACTCAAACTGGACCGAACGCGACCCTGCACAGTTCATGGCCACTTCAGTCTCGAGCGCCCTGCCGTGGACCGAGATTGTTTGTCATACCAAACAAGAAGCCTCTCACACCGCTCACACCAGAAACAACATAAAAAATCAAATCAATCTCGATCCGGTTCACAATTCAAAGTTCAAACAATGAAATCGATCACCCAGCATCAGACACTACTACTACAGCTGCCTCCGCCGCGGCTCGGGTCCTATCGCTGATCGCCCTGGGTGAAAACAACCATCGCTCCCAAAGGATTGACTCGACGCAAGCAGGGGAGAGGTTGCCAATGGAGTGATTAGGGACTGCATCGGGTGTGTTCTATGCAAACATTTATAAGTAATATTCCAAGATACCAATTGTCACTGTTGATAATGCGGGAAGCAACATGCTATCAACTTGACCGAGAATCTCACTCAATTTTCCTTCATCCAAACCCCACACAAAGAGTCTTTTAACGCATACCCGCAATAATACCATAATGAATACCTTCAACAGCAGTACCGGTGCAACAGACGCTGGGGGAGAGGGTATCCATGCTGCAAACGGCTGCAACGCAGACAGTATCAGGACCTGTCATGTAGACAACTCCAGGAAGTTCCTCTCTTATGTCATTCTGGTATTGTATGATCGCTTTTACCGATACCTGGTCCCAGGTAACAGATAGCAGCCGTTTTGTCGTACCGTCTATGCTACATTCGACACACTCCATAAACGAAAGAACTATTGCGTCAGTTGACGGCACTCTTGCACCATGACGGACAGCCGTCAAGGATTCATACCCACATAATTAAAACTAGTATGCTAAGTCCAAAGAGACCTTGACGGGACAAAGCTACTCGTAATGACGACACAGTCCAAAAAAATGATTTGCAGGCAAATAGTGTCGAAGATGCGAAATACAGCAAATAATTTTCAGCATTGTCAGCAGTATACCCAACACCAGCGCGTTTTGCTCGTAGTACAGCATGCAGCACGGCGTAACACATACCGGGACCACGCACCACGTACCATGTCAACTCAAACGCCGTACATCTGCAAGACAGGTTGATCACTCCTGTACAGCTCATGTATAGTCTTCAAGGGGCGTACATGTATAGCACTTCGCATTTAATGGCCTTCGTTCACAACTTTGATCAATTATCATTTGTTGCAATCTGTTTCCCGCACGGGTACTGCTTGCTGTAGACTACGAGCGGAGAGATTGCTTGACATCTCATCATTACCATCTTTCGGCTTTCAACTTTCACGCTTCATACTCAACTCCAACATATGATGACCCCCCCCTGGACTCTCTGCCAGGTAACCACAACACAGAATCTGACATCGTTGTCCTGCAGTACGCCTACAGACCGCTTGAACGCCATTTGCTACGTGTCATGCCTAGTTGGTCATACCTCTCTTTTTCTCTCAAATATCCAACCTGTTTCTGGTAGGAATCATCGTTTTCAGTTTTCAGAATAATCTAAAATTCATCAAAACACGGAAATGATCGCCAAGCAATCAACCCCAAAAATACGTGCTTGGTGCGAGTGCTCTTGCTGATGGCGCGTTGATTCCTTGCATCTCTTCCGCTCCCGTTTTAGGCAGCGCCTCCTGTCGAGCCCGTGCACCGCACCCCAATCGATGGCGTACACCCTTCCACCAGTGCCCACCATCGCTCTCCCTCTCTCGCTTCCTCGGGGGTAAAGTACCTCTCTTCACCCTCCGGCGGGCGTGATGCTTCAGGCGCCCAGGTATCTTTCAGTACGCCTTCCGCCGTACTCCCGCTCTCTCACTGTTCCAACTACTGCTGTAGTACCCCTTCTTGGTTTCTACCACGGACCCTGCCGTACCTCTCTCCCCCTTGTTCTCCTCCACAGCCACTGCGGTACCTCTCTCTCTTCCTCCTTCACTTCCAGCGCAAAGCGGACCCTCAGCCTCATGCCTTAGTCTACGCAGTTGTTGCTGCTGGGGCCACTGCACTTCGCCGTCGCTCAAAGCGCTACAGGTGTCCTGTGGCTGCAGCCTCTACTGCTCGTGCTGACGGCATGGTTGCGGTTCTACGGCGCTACAGGAGCAGCAACCCCCTGACTGCTGCTGCTTCCGTTGCTGACGGGGCTGCTGGGCCTGCCGCTGCTGCTGCCCCGCAGCGCCTTCGCCCCAAGCACCGTGCGCACCCTGCTGCTGCGGTTGTTGGGACGGCATCTCCTCATTCTTCTCTTTTGCTCGCTCATCTATCTCGTATTGGGCCACTTGCCCCTGTAATTGCATGACGACAGCCGCTTGAGCATCGGCCTCTTCATAGAAAAGCCCAAGCCTGTACTTCATCGCCGGCATCTCAAGCTCGAGTTCAGCGCGACAAGTCCTCTCCATCTCCTGGCGGAAGTCACCTGGATCCATAGTAGGCATGCTTGGTACGACGCCCACAAAGCTTCCTCTCCGCGCTCGATCTCTCGTCAAAGCTGCTGTACTGCAATCTCTATTTTGAGAAGCTTGATCTCCTCGATCGTGATTTCTACGTACTGCTCACAAATGCCAGAATCCCCCGGACCCGACATGACCCGTAATACCAAACCCCCCGGGATTGTCCAACACCGATGCTCTAGTGTACGAGGAATGCTCGGCACCTTAAAATATCGTGTTGGTAAACCCCCTCATAGCGTTGACAGGTCTTATACGGTTGGATACGTACGGGGCGAGATAGACCCCCAGATGATCACACAAAATCATGTATACATTATCGAACCATCGAGTGAGGCAAGGGACACAGCATGTTGCCCGCCACCCATTCTGCCGCAGGAGCACATTCATATCCCCACTACAATAATCCCTCATCAAGTATGGAACTCCCTAGTCTCCGGTTGAACATCTCCGCCGCTTTTTTAACTCGCTCCAGTATATCTGTTACGGACGCGTCCTACGACAGGGGTAGCACTTTTTGACAATTTTTATTTTGGTTGACGGGGCTCCCGGATCGAATGACTACCCAATACCGTCATTGTTTTAACAACTTCGTTCTATACCTAGGCCATGGGATTGCTGATCGGGCCAACCCACACGATTGATCAAAGACAGCTTTTGGTAGAGGTATACAGCTCCTACGTGGGGAGGTCAGAAAATTCAGGTCCACCCGCTACTGTACTATTAGTAGCACGCGTCTACGGGGACATGCTTGGAAACCGAGACCGACAGCTACTGCGGCGTGCTCGTCGCATATTTATTTGTAGGGTATACAAAACAAAACACGTTGATGGTGAACGGACGTAGCACAACTAACGATGTTAAATAGTACCAGGTAGTCGCCATCAAGCCACAAGCAAGGTGTTTTTTATGGCACGAGAAGCTCTGTATCAGCAGGAACGCATGCTCAGAGGGATTTACTAGATGTCACACCTACCTCTGGCTGGTGAACGGCAGGAACCCAACGCAGCCGAAGTAGTCGCTCAGGAACATGTTCTCCTGCATGCCCACAAGGCCCGTCGCTGGAGAAGGACTTAACCTGCACCTGAGGGTCAACGAGGAACACATCGCAACACGGCAGGATCGCGAAGGAATTCAGTCACGTACAGGAAGTGCATTGGATCAACCACCCAGGCAGAAGCCCACAGCTCGCCTACGGCAATAAAATATAGCCCCCCAACACGTGTCGGCCGTTACCAAGTTGTCCTCAAGGTGAGATGTTTACGGTACTAGATTAATGATATATACGAAAATTCATACAGTATACACCTGGTGATGGACTGCGTACTAAAGGCATTGCCCGTTTGCCAATTACTCGGGTGCTCGAGCGACTTTTACCCGGCTTTTCCACACCCGTTACCGGTACGAGCAGCACTCAATACCTGCTGGGTATTTGGGCCGCGGGAAACCGGGAACCTGAGTACTCAACAGTTAACCCTGGAAACACCGGGGAAAAAAGTAATCCCCTAAATAACGTTCCCTGGCAGCACTTCGTACAAAATCTGCAGGAAACCCTAGTCAGAATAAATATCGTCTCTCTCACACACGCACCACGGGATATACCCCCACTACGTAGCTTCGATATACGTAACAGCAGTCCAGCAGTCCAGCATACAACGGTCTACATCGATCGAGGGCAAAGGCTTAAGTTCCCAAAGCTCCGCTCGTCCAACTCCAAGTTCGAACGTGCCGCGCGCATTTACGAAACGTTGACAAAGGAACGGGATTTAGGGGATGATAACTTTCCATCTCCGGGGTTTCCAGAGTGAAGTATCGGGCACTCAGTTACCCGGCCGGGCTCTAAAAACTCACAATCACCCGGTTAGGTTTTCCAAAATTTGGAGGGTACTCGTTCGCCAACGGTGCTCGACAGAAAACGCCTCTACTGCGTACAGACCGCATGGTACTTACCTGGCGGTCTATACGTACTAATATGTACTGCGGAGTACACAGTATACCACAGGTGTAAAACGTTCACACACTGACAGGCTAACGTATACTACTAGTAGGCTAAGGTATACTAGTCTTACACGGACGTGCAGCTGGCATTCTGTGCCGTGCTCCGAAGTAGCCGAAGCTTAGACCGACCCATCAGGACCCATCGATGTTGTCTTACTTTCCCCAAAAACGTTCCAACCTACCTGATAATAGTGTTCCCCCTCAAACCAAATAAATGTAGATTTATCGTCCTACGCAAACAGTAGGCCTACTTTTCCTCGAACCTACATACTGGTACGAACCTACGTACGTACGTTACAGCAGTACACCACGAAACTCATAAACCCCGGTGCAGCCTCGTAAAATAAGCATATATCAGGTAGTGCATATAGTCTCTACTGAAGTCTACCGAGAGCACACTATAAATGTAAGAAAACACGCAGGGACCAACTAGGATGCCAGGTACGGTGCCCCACTGCAGTGGCAGCCTGTACCGCAGTAGAAAACTGCAACCGTGTCTTAGTCTGTACCAGGATCCAAGCACAGATGCGATAAGAAAGACACCGGGAACTCTTTAACTAACTATCTATGCTCATCAGACGTACAAAGCAGTATTATCAATAATACTCTAAAACCACCACGTTTTTATAAAAAATGAAAAACACACTCCAGCTGTGAGATCTAGGATTTCGTCGAAACTCATCTTTGCAAGCTGTGTGTGATACTTCTTAACTCAGTGGTAAAGGGCACAGGAGATGACGATACTGGGAGGCACCGCTTCGCGTTGTTTAGCTTGTTCTTATTAGTTGCTCCTTCGACAAACCAGCAGTCGTGAGACAAGCCTGAACTCCAAGTGATTCAATGGGCGGTGGATTCTCCAATCCCCCGCCGCTCGTAATATAATAATGTCCCGTCACATCTACAGGTGACCACTTTAGGACCTAAAGGACATAATCCTGGAACAGCCACATACTATATCAGGTCCGCAAGGACCGTTCTAGGGGCCTATCTTCATATCTATACGTAGCTAGATACGAGCATCTCTCCAGAACATACTCCGATCACGCGTGTTACGGGTTGTGTATATCCTCATGAAGGATATAGGTCGGCGACTCCCCTTAGTACTACGAGTAGTTAGCACCAGGGTCGCGCGTTTTATGACAAACCTCTTCAGTGACACTCTTCCATATTGCTGAAGCGGAGCAGGCACAGCAAGCCCGGTTTGCAGAGTCGCTGGCTTGTCGCTACTTGTGTCACAAGCCGAGCCGGAGGGGACAGGTCCAGAAGGCTGAGGCCTGAGCCTAGTAACACGCGGCTTCCGCTGGATGTAGCTGCACGTGACGCCGGCGCCTATTCGAATGCAACGTCTGTTCCGAGCATGAGCGCCGTTAGTAACGGTGCACAGGCGGCAGGCGACACATAGTAACAGATAAATGTACCGGGAGCATTTGATAAAAGTACAGCAGTAACAGCATACCAGGTATGTCTCGTATACATCAGTTACTACCGCAATGGAACAGCAGCAGAACTGAAGTACTAAACAGTAGTAGGAACAACGAACGGCTGCGTACGGGGTATGCTATCTACTTAGTACAACAGCACACGCAGCAGTGTAGCATATTGGTACGTGACAAGTTGAAACTTGAACTTACCCGCACGGGTGCCCACCATCGCATTTCCTTTTTTTTAGTCCACAGCGTTCGCAGCTCTTGTGGAGATGACGTGTTGTCCTAGTTGCGCTGATATTCTCATCCTCTCGAGCGTCGTCTTCCGAGCTCATAGTGGTGTAGGTTCTTTAGACTATCAATAGTAGTGTAGCTGTAGTGCTTGGTTGTGTGGGCAAGACTGGGGAATATGTCAATTCGACCGGATGAGTGAGTCACAGGCCCTGTCGATCGATAACCCCAACAAACAGCCAGCAATAGAAGGTGCCTCGAGCACACCGCAAGCAGTAGTAGGGGGCTAGAGCGAAAGAGCCCTCCGCTGGACCTCACGACTGTGGCGTGCGTCGTGCCTAGCTGGGAGTTGCTGGGTCAAGAGGAGGTTGACGGTGGAGGTCGACGCGGGAATAAAATTCAAATTTGCTTTGATTTAATTTCGCCGCCTCCCAGTTCGGCGAAAGAGAGTTGAAATCCGAATCTTCCAACCGCAGGAGCAAAGACCATTCCGCTTCATTTTCTTGGTGATTTTCCTCCACGTGTGTTCGTACGTATGATACGCACTTGTCATTCCAGCGTTTTGCCTTGACCCCAACCGGCGCAGTCCAACCAGCAGTCAGTGTGCAGTGTACTGTGTGGAGTGTATACTACAGAGTGTATGTTGTTGTTGTTGTTCTCACGTTAACTCTCATAATCAAGTCCGTGGTCACAGGACAGGCTCCAGTCGCTCTGGAGT
>JAYJMJ010013017.1:0-23011 GCA_036873875.1 Laminaria ephemera | reverse complement strand
AAAAACTCTGATGAAACAACGCAGTTGGTCTTGCGCCATTTGTGCCTCCGAATAATAGAAAGTGAGAATATAATACGTCGTCTGGAATGCTCTCGTTGGCGTCAATTTGAGCTCGATAGAGCTCCGGCATAAAAATTTTTCTCAGTATGACTTGTGTCTCGTGATCGATAAATTGCGTTGAATAGCCAACAGGGATAGAGCTAAATATAGTCTCAAGACTAACTAAATCTGATGGAAAGTGCATGTAAACTGCATTAACGTGTTGTTGCAATTCTTTATTAGGAATTCTGTTTTCGTAGATACCGTGTGTGGAAAAATGCGCGTATGCGTTTGTTACGCTATCGGCTATGTCCGGATAGATTTCAAAATAACTGTCTTTGTCGAAAAACGCATGAGCAGAGAAGTCTTTGAATCCGTGTTGCAACCAACTAAGCATAGCGGGTAGAGGCTTTGCTTCAGATTGCAGGTTTTCAGGCATCTCCAAGTTGCTATTGACGAATGTCGGGTCAAAAGCCGGGGAGGGTGAAAAATCTACGTGGATACCGTGTGTAATATAGTGAGTGAATAGTTCTTCAGTGTCTACTGTATCTAGTGAAGCGTTTAGCCGATAGTATGCAGGGTTAAACATTGCAGCCAGAAACCAGGCTCGCTCATCAGTAATGGATAGCGTTGCTGATATCTGACGAACACGATTTTCATTTACATCTGTATTCGAGTGATCTTCAACTTCATTGGATTCAGAAACAGTGTCTGTTCCTATATCTGAATTAATCAAATCAGTATCCCCAATCAGTGTTTCCATCAGATTGGCATCTGATTCAAATTCACTTGAAAACAGATTGTTTTTGTTTTCACTTGCGCTATTTGGCTGAGATGACATTTTACGAGTAGTTAGTTAGCTGTTGGAATGTATAAGGGTCTGATTTGCGGAGATGCAAATCAGACCCATGACGCAACTTGTTGTGTTAAGCAACAAGCCTTAAGTCAGGACCGGGTTCAACGTCTTCAGTAACCCAATTCGAAAGGCATGGTATTTTCTCAATATCGCACCGATCAGCATACTTACTAGCGATATCTGTGGACTCGATCATAAGGCCATCTGCAAGAGTTATTGGCTCAAGACCATAAGCAAGGAACTTATCATTCGCCACATGTAGCTCGTTTTCGGCAGCCTCTTTACGTGGATTTTTGACTAAAGCGAGCTCGGTCCCTGTGATTTTTGAAATCATGTTTGCCAAGTCAATTACTCGATGAGTTTCAGTCATCTGATTTAATACGTGAACACGATCACCACGTTCTGGTGGATTAGTAATGGCAATTTCTAGACATTTGCAAGTATCTTGTATATTGATAAAAGCGCGTGTTTGGCCACCTGTTCCATGTACGGTAAGAGGGTAGTTAACGGCTGCTTGCATCAGAAATCGATTCAGAACTGTACCGTAATCGCCATCATAGTCGAAACGATTAATTAGACGTTCATCCAATTCTTTTTCGGCAGTCTGAGTTCCCCAAACAATTCCCTGGTGCAAGTCAGTTATTCGCAATGAATCGTTCTTTGCGTAGAATTGGAAAAACAACGCATCCTGCGTTTTTGTCATGTGATAAATTGACCCAGGATTAGCAGGGTACAAAATTTCTTGTTCGGCAGTTTTACCGTCTTGCTCAACCTTTATAGACAGATAGCCTTCAGGAATTTGCATACCGGCAGTTCCGTAGCCGTATACGCCCATCGTACCAAGGTGTACTAGGTGAATGTCCAGTCCTGATTCTACAATTGCTGCGCAGACATCATGGGTAGCAGATAGATTGTTGTTGACAGTGTAACGTTTATGTTCCGCTGACTTCATTGAGTAGGGAGCAGCACGCTGCTCTGCAAAATGAATAATCGTATCGGGTTTTTCATTCTTAATCAGCGCTAGAAATTTCTCGTAATTTTGACCGACAGTTAGATTTTTAAATTTGATAGTGTTGCCGGTGACTTCTTCCCATGCTTCCAACCGCACTTCCATGGATTGAATCGGAGTCAAAGAGGTTACTTCCAACTCTTTATCTATCGCACGCCTTGATAGGTTATCAACAATAACAACCTCATGGCCTTGCTTTGAAAGATGCAAGCTGGTGGGCCAACCGCAAAATCCATCTCCACCCAAAACTATAATTTTCGACATTTCAATACCTATGTGTAGTTATTTAGATTGTGTAAGACGTTTTCACACAAACTGGTTCGTGTAATACCTATAGCAATGGATATGCCGCCTTATTGCTTGGCTGGTTGATCTATAAACTATTTCAATACTAAAATAAAATAACGGCATGCAGACTTGATCTATCGATAAGTCTGGGGGTATCTGAATCGAGTAATTGGTAACTAGAAGCATTGCAATCTGCGATTAGTTAGGTCATGTTACATTCGTTAACCGTATTACTCGTGTCTTGATTTAATTCTCGTAAATTCACAGGTAATGTAACGTCATGCTGACGGTCACCGTGATACAACGGTGGTGGTGTGCCGGTGCGCCACGCAGCAGCCATCACCTGCATCGTGTTGTATAAACGAATATTCCACCCCTCAGCTTTTAGGTAACGGACAGCTGTGGCGACGTCGTTAAAAGTCAAATCGTGGTACACCAATATAGCGTCTTCGGCAAGATAGGGAATTACAGCTTTTGTATCTTGCAATGGACCATCATCGTCATGCTTTCCGTCAATAAAAGCAAAGCCATATCGGTCCGTTTTAGTTGAAGCAACAGCATCGACAATATGCGGTGAATATCCTGGCCATAAAGAAAATTTGCTAGTAATGTCCAAAGCCGAAAGGCTCGTTAAAACTTGCTCATACCTATTTGCATCACTAAATGCCGGATCAATTGCGTCAAGCTTTATACCTGCGCTCAGAATATGAGCAGTCGACCAGCCAAAGTGAGACCCAATTTCGATACCACGACAATCTTTGCGAGTGTTCGCAATAGCGTATAGAAGTGCAGCTTCTTCTGTACTGATGTTACCGGTTGCTCTAGATTTTTCACGTACATCTGTACGCCAGATATGTGGCACCGCTTTCCGAACCCTAGGGTCAGGGCAACTGGCAGGGTCTGTATCAACAAGGTGTGGGAAATAAGGGAGCAAGTCGGGAGCATTGAATTGTTCCGGGTGGCAATCATAGCGTTGATCCCATTTTACTTGGGTGTTAGGTTCAGTACGCACACATATCCGTCCTGTGTAGTCTATTGCCTGCAGCAGGACGGGTGCAGGTCGATATGAATCATTTCCAGCGAAAAATTCATCAACAGCTTTTCTAGCTCCTTGCCAATGTCCATAGTCGTCAATTATTAACACGCCATTTTTTATGAGCCGTGGCCAAAAATTCTGCAATTCGGCGCGAGTACTGGCGTACCAGTCGGTGTCAAGACGGAGTAGGGCAATCGGGCCAGTTCTGGTTGATTCTGCTGTGTTTGTGATATCACCCTTAATAAAATGTATCTTATCCATTGGGTATTGAGTGGATTCAAGATTAGTTCTCACGTCGTCAAGCCCAGCGATTGCCCAGATAAGGGACTTATCTGCACAGTCTTTTTCGTCGTTTAACTGTGTCTGTGCGGACTTTCCAGTTAAATCAATGTCGTGATCTTCTGGAGATGTCATTCCTTCAAAGGTATCGAACAGCCAGACATGACGATCGGTGCTACCTAGATCTAAAAGCGTCAAGGCGATCAGCATCGCGGAGCCGCCTTTCCATACCCCTGATTCTAGGAAGTTGCCGGGTACTCCGGAATTGACAATATATTTTACAGCGTTGTACAGAGCGTAACCACGTTCTGGCGATGTCATTGTGAAGGCAGCTGCTTTCTCCCAGATCCTTGAGAAATCTTCATCATCAAAGTACCACTTCGGTTTAATTGACATATGTTAACGGTCTATTCGCAGAGGCGTAGTTTGTCTACTACGGCAATAGCTGTGCCAGTAGTGGTGAAAACTTAATGCAAGAAAACTAGAACGCGGTATCTCCTCTAATACGCAACTAATACCGTGGTCCATATATTGCAAAACGGGGTCGACTACTGAAAAATCTAAAATAGGCACTCGAAATGAGCAAAGAAGTTTGGGAAAATCTAATATCGCTGAACGCTTTTGGCGACTACAGCTTTGATGCGCTGGATTCTGCTGCTTCCTACAGGGAAGATGATAAATCAGGTATTAACTGGATATCGGAATGCGCTAACCTCGATGAGGCCTTGCCGTTGGACACGGCAGCACTACCTACCACGACAGACCGTGAAGGTTACTTTGGCCCAAATCACTTTAGTTACTGGGCGAGTGGTTTGCGTGATCGGAACAACTTAATGGAATGCGCAAAGCGGCTTGGTGTTGATGTCAAATCCTACCTCGATTTCGGCTGCGCAACTGGTCGGGTCATCCGACATTTTGGAGCGGCAGAACAGCAGATAAAAACCTATGGGTGCGATATTAATCGGATGCATGTTGATTGGTGCGCTAAGTACCTTCCTAAGAATATAACTGTATTTCAAAATCATTCTATCCCGACTCTCTCATTACCAGATAACAGCATTGATATGGTTTCGGCATTTTCTGTTTTTACGCACATTGAGGCATTCGAAACCTCGTGGCTGATGGAGCTGCGAAGAATCCTGAAACCAGGTGGGATTGCGTGGTTAACAGTACATTCAGAGAAAACATTTGAAGAGGTAAAAGAGGGTTGGCCTTTATATGTTGCTCTAAAGAATCACCCCGAGTTCCAGGCCTATAAAGAAAACCAAATAATGGATCAAGATAGATTGGTTTTCAGATGGAAGAGTGATCGCTCATACAGTTCCAACGTTTTTTATACTAATGAATACCTGGAAAGAACCTGGGGACGCATAATGAATATTAGTGAAACTCACCGCCGTCTGCCTGTTTACCAAGATGTTGTAGTGCTGCAGAAAGAATGGTAGTTGCTATCGCCGCTATTAACCTGCAGCGTTTATTTAGTCGATTAACAAATCAAGTTTACAAGAAGTTAGTTCGGAGAGTATTAAAATGGCACAGACGGCACTTATTTCAGAAGTTGACCACGGCAATCTTCGCAAATTGCGTGAAGATACACGGCATCTCTATAACTCGTTATATTGGGAAGTCGCTTGGAAACGAAACAGCCTTGAAAATAAACATTGGTATATTCAGAGTTTGCTGAATAACGATGAAGAGTGCGAAAAAATATGTGGTGCCAGCATAATCAATGTTTGCAAAGCATTTGCACTGGAACATGGTCGTATTCCCACCGTTGCCGATGTTGGTTGCGGTCCGGTATCTTCGCTCGCATATTTGGTTCATGAGGGTCTGGCCGATGTGCTTGGTCTCGATGCTGTAGCTAACGAATACGCTGAATTAATGGCAAAGTATGATCTTAAATCTCCTGTGAAACAGATTCAGGGGATAGGTGAATATATGGACCGTGAGCTTGCTGATAATTCTTTTGACATCGTTTTTTGTCGTAACGCACTTGATCATCATCAGTGCCCAGCATTAGCATGGTTGAATATGTTTAAACTGGCCAAAGTAGGTGGGCAGATCATTCAGTCCCACTCAATTCGTGAAGCCACAAAGGAAGGCTGGAAGCAACTTCACCAATTTGATCTTTTTCCTGATGAAGAACTGCAACTGTGTATCGAAGACAGTTCTGGTCACTCCTTCTCGCTAACAAAGTACTTACCTATCACAAAGACCGAACATCGGCTAAACGTTAATGATGATGATACCGGTTGGTTTGTGAGTCATTACAGAAAAGAACACGTAGAGATTGATTCGTCCATATTCTGGTCGAATGTTAATCATCAGCTAACAACTAGTTTCGCGAAACGCAGTAAGTGGGCATTTCAGTTAGAAGAATTGGTTTTTAAGATGGATGAGGCAGCTGATCCTAAAGCCATTCCGATGAAGTTGTATATTTCTACTGAAAGAGCATAGCTAAGCGAATTGGTAGAGTAACAAACCCTAGCTATTTAAAAGCCCTCTGTTAACGATGAGGGCTTTTTCATTTTAAAGATTCGAATTGATTGTTGAAATTTACTTTCGTCGAACTGTTGTGATTGGGCGTCTAGCCCTTCGCTGCATATCCAATCAATATATCTCCGCTTTTGTAGTTGGTCTCTATTGATTGTCTGCCGTTCTGAAAGCGGCGGTATAAGGGTACGGTATCGCTTCCCGCAGTTGTTTTAATCCATCCTATGACTCTGAGAAATTGCCCGGCAGCTGGATTATATGAGCGGAGTAGCAGATGTTTGCTAATTCCGGGTGCGTAGTATTCGTAGACCTGGCGCATATCTGAAGTTTCTTGCGATGTCCACAGATACGCTGGCACATCGTTCATAAATTCGTAGTCTGCAGTAACGCTGCCGGTTGTACTCCAAACGTCGTTGCCTTTACGATAGGATGTTAGGCGCACAAGTGCGCTATCGATTACAGATGGTTGTACGGATACCCGTCGGCGTATAACTTCAGCGTCACTCCAGTTATTGCCAATGAATGAGTAGGAATAAAATAAGTAAAATCCGTTGTGCCAAGTATCACTGCCATCGAGCGGTACTATAGACGGATACGCTACAATCTCAGATTCGTTGCGATTTACCCAATCGTTTTTGGGCGAATAAATTAGCGGCACAGAGATTTTGCTGAAATTTAATCCATCATTAGAGTATGAGAGTCTGATCCCGTCATTAGTACAGTGACTACTGGAGGCGATACCTGTCCAAGGGCGGCAAGGTACTATACCTACCAGTGCGATTTGATTACCTCGCTTAGTTGGAGACGTGCCGTAGTCATTGCCGTCTATTTTTCCCAGATCAGTCCAGTTCGTTGGATCATTATTATTTGCTGTTGCCACACCGGTAGCCCACGCACCAAAAGTATCGGTGTAGTACATATATAAATTGTTTCCACGTTGCACTACTCCTGCGTTACCCTTACCGTTTATTCGATCGTTACCTTCCACTACCACTGGAAAAAGTGCAGGCGATATTGACTGGAAGGATTCCCCTCCGTCGAATGATTCGGAGACAAACGTGTTGTATGTTGTTGTTAAACTACTGTAGTCGCAGCCGCTTTCGCCATGATAAAAACCGATAAGACGATTGCCGAGTTCATATGTATTCTTTAACCAAGCTCCACACTCATCATCAATCGAATTATTGCCCTCGATAACTGTGTGCCCAGCTCGGTACACTAAATCTTCGACATTATTGGCTTCGAGTAAAGAGGTTTTGCTATTAGATGAATACCCGTAGAATTTATCCCCCTGTCGATTAATGAAAAACTGCGAATCGCGGCTGTGGCTTTCGTTACTAAGAATTTGTGTAGGGCGTTCTACGTAGTAAGTATCTGCAGATGCGTCTGTAAAATGAAGTAAAGATGTTACCAGTGCACAGATTACAGTTTGTGAAGCACGGGTGCCTAGGCGGTTGGCAGTTGCTAATTGTCGATTGGTTTGCATTAGAGGTTCTTCTCAGCGGTTTGCACGTAGTAAAAGAGATGGGAAGGATGTCGAAAAATTGGATTAAAAACTGTGACCGCAAACAAAAATCGATAGGTGTTTTCTAGCTCTGCGATGGCAGTCAGAGTTTTTTTGGAACAAGTACAAACTATTTTCAGACGAGGTCTTTGAGCTTGATTTTGTCAAGCCCCATAGATGGGTGAGAGTGAAGTTTTTGCGAGGTTGGTTTGATCAGTATCTTTAGGAATCGTTGCGAGCAGGGATTAAGAGACTACCCTGACTCAATACTGAGGTGTATCCGTTACTACGGTGTATCTGTTACTACGGTGTATCAGTTTCCTGATAAACGCGAATATAATCAATCTGATATTCAGCAGGTAATGCTGAGTCATCAACCGGTTGCGAATTGAAGTTTCCTCCAACGGCCAAGTTGGCTATGACATACATCAGCTGATACGCATCATTGTCATTAGTGATGGGTTCTTCATATAAATAGACAGGACTGCCGTCTACATACCACGTGATCTTGCCAGGTTGCCACCGAACGCCGAAGGTATGAAAGCCGTCAGAGTATCCTTGAGATCCGCTTTGAGCGTTGCTAGTTTGCTGATCTGAAAGCACCACGCCATTGGTGTTTGAGCGATGAAAAGTGTGGTAAGCCTGCCCAGGGTTTTCACCCAGTATTTCCATGATATCTATTTCGGGTAGCGTGCCAACGTAGTATGCATTCAGTAACCAGAACGCAGGCCAGAGGCCATCTCCTGAAGGAACTTTTGCTCTTATTTCGGCGTAGCCGTTGACAAATTTGAATGCGTCATAGGATGTGATTACACCAGATGTGTATTCAGGTGCACCAGCATAGGGTCCTTGCTGAAACTCGGGGTTCTCACTCCAAATTGTAGAGTTTGGTCCGGGTAGGCTTGCTGGTGGAACATCGCTCCCAGAATCGACACTGGGTTGGGCCGTGATGGTTAACACACCACTATCTAAGCTAAACGGACTGTAGCTCTTATTTGCATCTGAGCCATTGCTATCGACGTAGTACTGCTCCTCGTTGTTAATGCTTAGATAAGGACCCCAAAGATAAGCGGTGTTCCATTTTGCAGTGTCCAAAGTAGAGCCGTTGAATTCGTCATTAAACATGAGTTGGTAATCATTGGCCAAATCAAGTGACGGATCGAGTTTGCGCTTGTAGGCGCGAATGTAATCTATTTCGTATTCAGCCGGAAAATAGGTGTTGCTATCAGGTGCTCCAGGCCAATTGCCTCCAACAGCTAAATTTGCTAATAGGTACATCGCTTGTGATGAGATTTTGTAATCTGCATCTGTTACGCGTCTTGTCTCAACACCATCTACATACCAAACCAGCTCCTTTGGTGACCAAGCCAAACCAAATGTATGAAAAGTATTAGTCCAATCAGGTCCGATGGTTTCATAAGATGGTGTCGAGATTTTTTGCCATCCATTGTTCGTATCGAAGTAGTGGTAAGTGTGATAGATCGTGTCGGTTCCATCACCCAAAAACTCCATAACATCTATTTCTGGCGCATCTTCAACGTAATGCGTGTTCAGCAGCCAGAAAGCAGGCCATAGCCCTTTGCCGGCAGGTAACTTGGCACGAGTCTCAACGTATCCGTGGGTCATTTTGAATGAATCATATGACGTGATTATTCCAGACAGGTAGTCGACGTTCTGTGCAAGATATCCAGGGCCGTTTGCAGTGGCGCCGTTAAATTGATATTCAGAGTAGTCGTTCCAGACTGGATTAAACTGCGCCGGTCGTGCTGGCGGCTGCAGCTGAGTTGTTGTTGCCGTGGCTGAAATGGTCAGCGTATCGGAGCTAAATGTAAATGGCGAATGGCTAAACCCTTGGTTGATTCCGAGGGTATCGACATAAAGCTGTTGTTCGTTATTAATTGGAAGGTATGGACCCCACAGCAAGCCAGTGTTCCATTTGGAAGCATCCAGTGAACCAGAATTGAACTCGTCAAAAAAGACTAGATCATAGTCGGCTTTGTTGGGCAATAAACCAGGCTGTGATTGCAGGAGTATATTGCTAATGCCCCAGCGCCAATTGATATTCTTTTGTCTGAACGTCAGTGTGTTATCGCCGTTGACTTGTAAGTGAGCTGGAATTAATAATTCTGTAACACCTTCGGTATTGTTTGCTGTGGTTTCCAGGTAGCCAAGTAGGGTGCCATTGAGTTCGACTGCCACTTCATCATCGAGGTCGATGTCGTAAGTTGTCAGTAATAAATTCAAGTTTTTGCCTGTGCTTGCAAATAAAAATTCAACGTCTTCTGGGTTGGAATTTGTACCGTAGTACGAATAACCATACGAAGCTGTATCTGTTATGTCGGGTGTGAGTCGTAAGGCACTGGCGCTTGTAAGTAATAAATCGGTAATGCCCCATTTCCAACCGGAAGTACTTTGTATAAATTCCAGTGTATTAATGCCCGATACTTGCGTAGATAGAGGTAATGCTAAAGTTGATGTGCCAGTACCGTTGTTACTTGTTGCAGCCAGGTTTCCAATACTTTGACCATTGAGCAATACAGTGATTTCAGACCCCGTGTCTATGTCGAAGGTGTCGACCGATAATATAAGCGCACTGCTGTTGGGCGCGAAAGCAAAGACAGCGCTGTCGCGATTTGTGTAAAGGCCATTAAAGGCAAAACCGTAGCTCCCACTGTCAAGCTGATCAATGACTAGCGTATTGGCAGTTTGTTCTGTGAGCAGTAAATTGGTCACACCCCATATCCAGCCTGGTGTGTTTTGAACAAACGTCAGTAAATTACCGGTTGCATTTAGCGTTGAGCTCGGAATAATTATGTTGTCAGAGGCTAATGCATTGTTCGGTGTAACCGAAAGAGCTCCAATCGATTGTCCATTGACTATAACTGATACTTCGGCAGCGCCGTCGATGTCAAATCCTTCTAGACTTAGATCAAAGCCTTTGTCACTTGCAGGAATGTTAAAGCTTACGCTGTCTGGGTAGTTCGATACACCGAAAAATTTATTCCCATACAGATTTGTATTGGTGACCCCTAATTGCAAAGCCGGATTATTTTGGTTTGAGAGAGTGAGGTTAGTAAGACCCCAAATCCAACCCGGCCGGGATTGAATAAATCGTAGGTTGTTCGTGCCCGTTACTTGGTTTGATTGGGCTATCGTAACCGAAGTCGAAATAATGCCGTTATTTTCAGACTTTGGAAGATACCCTATAGCCGTGCCGTTTAATTCGATCGATACTTCAGTTGTTGTATCAATGTCGTAAGCGTCAAGGCTCAATATTAAATCACTTGAGACTTGAGAGAATTCGAACTCAGCTACAGTCTGATTTGTGTATACATTGTTGTAGCCGTAACCATACGAATTACTATCTGTGGCATCCACGTTAAGTACTGGTGCGGCCCAGCCGGTTTGGCTGAAAACTAGCAAGACTGGAAGCAGTGCTTTTACAATTGAGCTGATGGTAGGAAACGGCATGTTTTAGTGAATTTAACCCAAGGCTGCGAGACTAACGCACTCGGAACCACTGATGCATGAACTGTGCATTGCCGGTAGGTTAGGCTCACAATTTCACTGCTGATACGCCGCCGTTTTGTGAATTAGTTAGCATACAGAGCAAACAATCAAACTCCAGATTAGGCTGTGATGTTTTGTTAGTTATTTGCTCGAATAACTGGCTTTCTTGTGCCAATTAATCACTCATCGTCGACATGCGCAAGTAGCACTTTTTTCGCCTCATTGACCTTAGATGCTAAGTAGTTGCTACCACCTTTGTCCGGATGGAATTGCATCATGAGGGACCTATGGGCTTGGGTTATCTCTTTTTTGGATGCGCCTTGCTGTAAACCTAAAATATCGTAAGCTTCGCGCACAGTCACAGCATCGCTAAGCTTGCTTGGTTCGGACCCCGCTTGATCTCCGGGCGCATCTGACCAGTCGCTGCGCTCACGTGCAATGTACGCTTGCAGAATTCGAATGGCTTCTGGGTCGGACTCTGTGCAGTCTTGATAGAACCGCTTTAGCTCGTTAACCGTTAGGTCGCTCAAGCGTTTGCCAGCCAGAGCGCCAACAATGATCTCACCATCCATTTTCCCGGTTGCATGGTTGAGCGTCATGACTAGCGAATTTGTCCTTACTCGAGATTCTGATGGCCCTTTTTGCGTCCCCGTGCCCATCGAGCCGTCAAAGTATTTTGAAAAGCTTGGGGCGAATTTAATAAACAAAGGTGCCAGGCGCATCACTTGCGTCATAGCAGCACCAATTACACCGAAAGCGGCGTTCGCGCGTCCGGTGACGGCGGCGGCGAGGAATATCAATCCAAGCACGACCATGGCTATTTTAATTTTGCCGGCTTTGCCTTGCGCTAACAGTTGCTGGAAATACAATTTGTAGATCAAGAAACCAGCGGCAGCGATGGCTATGAGGAAGATTAGGCGCATCTTACGGGTTTATCCGATGGGGTTTTAACTGACGGTTATTCTAACGTAGTTGCTCAAGCAGCAAGGCGGCTTGTTGCGAACCTTGGGAGCTTAGGCGCAATAGAGCCTGTTGGCCGCCGGCCGCGTAAGCTGCGACAGCGTTGAGCAGTTGCCCAAGTTGATGTGCCGAATTCTGGTCAAAGCGACAATGCGCCCCACCAGAGACAGAGGCTATTTGCTTGAACGCCGCTGTTGCTACACCGTCGTATCCCTCCTGAAATATAAAGACCGGTAGCCCGAGCATGTTCAGCTGACCAGCCAGATTACCGAGCGTATCAATATCTTCTTCCATTGCATCACCGATAAATACAACGGCTTGCACTGGGTGTTGTTTGGTTTTAGCAATGGCGTGTTTTAGAACACGACCAATTTGTGTACGTCCAGCTACGCATGTGATTTTATTCATCATTCGAAGCAAGGCCTGTGAGTTATCAAGCCAGCTAGAGGCGCGACACTCATCGTAGCCTCGGAAATACACCAATTGGATTTTGAGGGCAGACAAGCCTTCCGTATTAGTAAACATGTCTGCCTGCAGCGAGCTGGCTTGGTCCCAAGTGGCCTGACGACTGGCTGTCGCGTCTAGCGCGAATATTAGCTGGCCCGCCTGTTCCTGGTTTGATGGCGAGGCTAGCGGTGTGCTTTTCACCGCGTCTAGAAACTGGTTGATGTCGTCGGTTTGACGGCCAGAGCGCAATTCAGATTTGGGTTTGATGGGAGGTTGAGTCATAAGGTGCAGAGCTTAAAAATGGGTGCTATTGAGGATAATTGGGCATTATTGTCAGGTTTTCAAGGCGTTAATGTGTCGAAATTGGGTAATAACACCTACTCTAAGTGTTCTCATTATCAGCGAATAGTAACCAAGGTCGAGGTATCGTTCTCATTGCAAACGCGAGCACTCTCGTATAATTGCGTTAACCTTTATTTTAGCTAGTGCGGAAATCTGATGTCCAAACGTATTTGTCCAGTCATTCTGTGCGGCGGGTCTGGCACCCGGCTTTGGCCGTTGTCACGTAAAAGCTACCCAAAGCAATTCGCGCAGCTCACTGGTGATAATTCGCTGTTTCAGGCAACTATCGATAGGCTTTCAGGGCCAAGTTATTCAGCCCCGTTGATTATTACGGGCAATGATTTTCGCTTCATTGTGTCGGAACAACTCGAAGCTCAGGGCACCACAGACGCTACCATTGTTATTGAGCCAAATGGCCGCAATACCGCACCGGCTGTACTGGTGGCAGCTTTGTGGCTGCAAAAACACGACCCAGATGCGTTAATGCTGTTATCTCCGTCTGATCATGTGATTCCCGATGTCGAACAGTTTAACGATGTGGTTGAGGCAGGTGTAGCTGCGGCCACGGCTGGAGAACTTCTTACATTCGGCATTAAGCCTGATCGTGCAGAAACCGGCTACGGCTGGTTAGAGCTATCTGATGATGCCACGAGTGTACCGATAAAATTGGCACGTTTTCGTGAGAAGCCCGATAAGGCCAACGCTGAAGCCATGCTTGCGAGTGGCACGCACTTATGGAACTCGGGTATTTTCCTGTTTTCCGTATCGGCGATACTCAAAGCGTTTGAGCAATATTTGCCAGACATGCTTGCGCCTGTTCAGACTGTGGTAGACCAGTCAAAGCCCGATCTCAATTTCGTCCGCTTAGATAAACAAGCATGGAACAGCGTAGAGTCGATTTCTATCGACTACGGCATTATGGAGCGGGCCGACAATATATCGGTTCTGCCCTACGAGGGCCGCTGGTCAGATCTTGGTGGTTGGGACGCTGTTTGGCGTGAAGCAGAACAAGATGATCGCGGCGTGGTACTCAGTGGCCAAGCTACAGCGCTCGATTGTGATAACACCTTGTTAAGGTCGGAATACGAATCTCAAGAGCTTGTGGGGCTGGGTTTAAAAGACACCGTGGTTGTCGCCATGAAAGATGCAGTACTGGTAGCCGATTCATCCCGAGCACAGGATGTGAAGGATGTTGTGGCGGTGCTTAAGAGTAAGCAGGCAAAGCAAGCCGAGCAATTTCCGCGAGATCATCGGCCATGGGGTTGGTTCGAAACACTGGCCATTAGCGATCGGTTTCAAGTAAAACAAATTGTGGTGAAGCCGGGCGGCATTCTGTCTTTGCAGAGTCATGTCCATCGCTCGGAACACTGGATTGTGGTTTCTGGTACCGCGAGGGTCACCATTGGCGAAGAACAGAAGCTTGTGTCGGAGAATCAGTCGGTTTACATTCCGCTAGGCGCAACCCACCGAATGGAGAACCCCGGAAAGTTACCGATGGTGCTCATAGAAGTGCAAACAGGTTCTTACCTTGGTGAAGATGACATTGTTCGGTATGAGGATGCTTACTCAAGAGAGTAGGGTTACTGAGTAACTGTCAATATGGTGGCACGAAAATATGGCCTATCAGTTAGCCGACAGGCTTACTGCCATATGCTGCTTCTTTGATACTTTATGAGGCTGGGTATGAACAGTAAAACCGCCAGAGCCACATAAATCGCCGCGGCTTTTTTAATATCTAGCTGGTATGAGATCAGGCAGAATATAGCAATAGTACCGCTCGCCAAGGACACTAACGCTGCGGCGCGACCAAGCCGCAGACGCCGCTTTTTTAACGGTGGCGTAGTTATTACAAAAGGATTTACTCGTTCCGACACAAACACATAAATGACATAACTTAGAACTACAAGCAGTAACGCGTACTTCGACTTGAATATATCACTGAGCAAGGCTGAAAAAACAGTAGCGTTGAAGCTGTATTTGTTTGTTGCCAAGTTTGTTGCTGAGAGTTCAGTTGTAACAACTTGATTAGTGGTAACAGCTTGCTTATTGAGTTCCAGGCTTTCAATTCCCCAGATCAAACCAGGTGTTTTTTGCGTAAATTCCAACGTGTTGCTGTCTGCAACCTGCATGGCGGCTGGAATTCTGAACGTGGCTCTGCCATCGGTATTGTTTTCTGTGACGCTCAAGTGGCCTATTGATTGGCCGTTTACAAAAACATTCACTTCATTTTCGGTATCTATGTCGTGTGTGGCAAGGCTTAAATACAGGTCAGAGTCTGTGCCCTCAAAACGAAACTGAGCGCTTTTTTGGTGAGTATATAAATTTTTGAAACCAAAACCGTAGCTCCCAGAGTCTACGCTGCCGATTTCCAATTGTTGCGCACTCTCAATGGATAGGTGTAGGTTAGATATACCCCAAATCCACCCAATAGTATTTTGTTTGAATTGCAGTATGTTCTTACCTTTAACTTGTACTGCAGCAGGAATAACTAACGTGTCTTGAGCAATGCTGATGTTGTTAGTGGTGCTTAAGTTGGTTAAAGGCGTACCATTAACTAAAACTTCAATTTCGTTGTCTAGATCGATATCAAATGCATCGAGTGTAAGAACTAAATTATATTCGCCACCTAAAAACGAAAATTCAGCTGTCTGCACATTTGTGTACTTGCCGTTGAATGCATACCCGTAATCGTTCGTGTCTGTAGTATCTAGGGTTAACGGTGTTTCAGCGCGAGCCAACGAGCAGACACTGAGCAGGATAAAGCACCAGAGCGCTGCAATTCGACAAGTTACCTTGCTTCTTAGCAGTTCCCTTGTTCCTAACACTTTTTCAAAATTGGATGGGGCATGCAGAACGGTGACGACGTTAACTGATCGCTTGCTAGTCAAGTGAAAAAATTTTGTTTGCAGTTACATCGAATACTACTAGATATCTTGATGCCCGTGAATACTTCCTTTGGGTGAAAGAGGGTTCAGATGATGTTCAAGCAAGAAATTACATTTTTCTTGCTTGAAGGTAACGAGGAATAATTGACGGGTGGGTTCACCGCGCTCTAGATGAGAGCGCGATTGTCTCAGCGTAATCAACCAGCTTTCTTGGTTTGCAACTCAGCGAAGAAAGAATCTTGCTCTGCACGCAGTTTGTCTGCTAAGCGCCCTTTAGGGATAACCAGATTGTCCTTAGTTATCACCGCATCTTTGTCTAAGTCGTTTTTCAAAGTACAGCCTTCCAACAGACTCATAGGCAGACAATTTTCATTGTTGAATTCAGCGGCATTCTCAGCAACGCCATAGGCATGGTAGCCACCAATGCCATCTAGGGTAGTGCCTGCTTTGAGGGGTATCTTTGCCGCAGCCAGCACCTCTACTACGGGTGCATCAATGGGGGAGGTTGCAGCGTCTTGGAACAGTGCTGCGCGGGCGATCGTCATCGGTGTTTCCAAGTGCGGTAGGTGATAGGGCACGTAGAACATATAGTGCGGGCCATCACCCATCTTCAAGTAATTGGCGTACTGCTGTAGCACTGGGTTTTCGTTGTAGCCTATGACAAACACGCCCGGCCCGGGTTCAGCACCCAGTAAGTAGTCGATTGTGCCTTTGCTTAGCTGTTCGTCGCTAAACAACCCTAACCCTTCGTTGACGTGATCACAGCTTGGGCCGTGCATGCCGCGCACATCAACCCCAAACCCTGTAGCGTTGGCTATTACGGCCATTTCCATGGATATTTTCGTTCCATCGGCGAACGAGGTAATCATTTTCACACCTTGCTTGTACTGGTCGGCAAAGCCTTTTTGAGTGGTCGGGTTTCTATAACGGTCTTGTAAGCCTTTCATGTTGCCGGCTAGGCGGGGCTCGTAGCCCAGTTGTTTGACCCATCGAAACAGGTTCATGGTGACGCCAGGCTGATCGCCGTCGACGTTACTAATGACCACGCCTGCTTTATCAGCATAGACTTTTAGAATAGGGCCGCACACGGCATCTAATTCGGCGTTCATTAACACGACGTGTTTACCGTGTTTTATGGCTTCCAAGACAACTTCAGCACCAAATTCAACTTCGCCGGTTGCTTCAACAATAACGTCGATGTTCTCGGCACGGCACAGCGCGAGTGCATCGCTGCACACCACGTGTTTGGATTGTTTGATGGCATGCTCTAAAGCTTTTGTGTTATCGACATGGGTGATGTCTTCAATGCCCGCCTGTTGATAGGCAAGCTCGGCTTTTTCTATGGTTCGGTTATATAACGCCGATAAACGCATACCTGTTTTGAATGAGCTTAGAATCTGCAACGCAAGTCCACGGCCCATGTAACCTGCGCCAATCACGCCCACGCGAATCGGTTTTCCTTGTGCTTCGCATTTATGCAGTGCTGTATCGACAATGATCATTTCGTTATCCGTTCCGGTAAGAGTTGTTATGCCGCAGAAATAAACAGTTCGTCTACATCGTTCCCATCAACGTCGCTGATCGGCGTTTTATTGCCTAATCCAATACCTTCGTAGTGCATAACAGCATCTGAGTCGAGCATGCGCCGGCCATCGATCACCAGCGGTTGATAGGCTCGCGGTGCTATGAGCGTGGGGATGTCGGCAAACTCAGGCCAAGATGTCACTATCATAATGACGGTTGCGCCATCGATTGCTTCGTGCATTGATGATGCATAGTTTAGTGTCACATCGCCAAGAGCAGCTTTTGCTTCATCGGTGGCTACTGGGTCGTAGCTTGTGACGTCTGCGCCGGCAGCAACCAATGACTTGATTAATGGCAGAGCGGGGGATTCACGCACATCATCTGTACCTGGTTTAAACGCAAGCCCGAGTATCGCCACGCGTGCGCGTTTAACATTGATTTGACGCTTCTCAAGCAGTTTGAGCATTTGCTGTGGTTGCGAGGCGTTGGTTTCCATAACGGCATCGAGTACCGGCATGGCTAAGTTTCTTTGCGCGCCATACGCGCGCAGTGCGTTTACGTCCTTCGGGAAACAACTGCCGCCAAAGCCGCAACCGGCAGCAAGGTAGCTATTGATTTCTGGCTGTACCCGTTGGCCATTAGCAAGAATAGGTGAGAGTCTTTTATCCAGCTTAACCCCGCCCAGCACATCTTTAACATCCACATCGTCAATGCTGCTGCACAGGTTCCCCATTTCATTTGAGAATGAGATTAACGTTGCCAGTAGCGCGTTAGATGCGTATTTGATCATCTCGGCGGTGCGGTTATTCACATACACCTTGTCGGTGTCGCCAAAGGGTGCATACACATCGGCGATACGGCTGCGTGCTCTTTCGTCGTTGCCACCCATAACAATTCTGTCTGGGTTCATAAAGTCTGATACGGCACTGCCTTCACGCAAAAATTCTGGGTTCATGCCTACACCGAATTCCACGCCAAGGCGTTTGCCTGAATGCTGTTCTAGCAGCGGGGTAACCACATCATCGGTAGTACCGGGTACTACCGTGGATTTCACCACCACCACGTGATAGCGATTCACATCCTTTAGCGCTTGCCCAATAGCCGCAGCCGCAGCTTCTACTTGGCTAAGGTCTATTTCGTCACCGTTGAACGGGGTGCCAACGGCAATCATGGTGACATCGCTTAAACGCACCGCTGCATCAAGATGCGTTGTTGCTTGCAGCGTGTTGCCAATTGATTCCTGCAGAACAGTGTCTAACCCGTCTTCATGGATAGGACTAACGCCTTTGTTTATTTGTGCAACTTTGTCGGCGTTTTGTTCCACGATGAGTACGTCATGGCCTTTACTGGCAAGGCATGCGCCGGATACAAGGCCAACGTAGCCACCACCTATTACTGCTATTCGCATTAGCTGTCGTCTCCATATCGATTTTCGCTGTACCACGTCAGTGATCGGCGTATGCCATCTTCTAACGACACGCTAGGTTCGAACTGCAATTGCTCGCGTGCTTTAGCAATGTTTGGGCAACGTCTGTGCGGGTTGTCGGTTAAATAGTCCGCGTCTTCACTGCGGGCGAACTTAACTTCACCTTGGTAACCGAATAGCTCTTGCGCCATCGCTACGTTCAGCTGCGCGAAATCGCGAATTGAAACCTCCGGTGCATCGTTGCCAATGTTGTAGGATTCGCCAGGTGCACCGCTAAATAACACTTTGTAATAACCAATGATGGCATCGGCGATATAACAAAAGGTGCGCGTTGGGGAACCATCGGATAATAGAATGATGTCTCGACCATTGAGAATGTCGTTCGCAAAATCCGGTGGTGCACGCTTGTCTGAAATTTTTAATCCTGGTCCATAGTTATTGAACGGCCTGGCAATGCTGACTGGCACTTCATGTTGGCGCGCAAAATTTACACATAAGGTTTCGCCATAACGTTTAGATTCGTCATAACAGGCACGGGGGCCGGTGCAAGACACGTTGCCGCGGTAGGTTTCAGCCGTTGGGATATTGTCGGCATCTGGGTCGCCGTAGATTTCACTGGTAGAGAAATACAAGATGCCTTTTAATGCACTACCACGGTTCTGACGGTCTAACGCGAAATCGAGAATGTTGCGCAGGCCGGTTACGTTTGCATCCATGGTTTCTATTGGGTGTTCGCGGTAGAAAATGGGCGATGCAATGCTGGCCGCGTGAATGATGTAATCGGCATTGGTAAGCTCTACTGGGACCGGCTCTATTACATTTTTAGTGAGTACGCTGAAACCGGGCTGATGCTCAAGTTCGTCAATCCATGCCGGGCGGCCGCGCATGAAGGCATCAGTTAGAACAACATTGATTTGCTTGCTGGAGGCGTTCTGGGCGTTCCAGTGCGCTAATGATTTCGAGAGATAGAAGCCTAGAAAGCCTGCGGCACCAGTGATGGCGATGGTCTGCCCAGCTGCGCCAGTGAACTCTGCAGACAATGCATTACAGATAGTATGAAGATCGTTTTGCTCGACAGCCAGCGCCGCGTTTGCCTGGTCGCTGGAATCTTGGGTTGACGAGACTGTATCCATCCGTTTACGTGCGTTGCCCATAAAAAGCTCTGAGTATTGATTTGTATTTATAGTTGTACTACGAGTTGTCGGCAAGGACTCGGGCCAAATAGAGGGCTTTGGCGGTAAAAAGACCAACGGGGTGGGGGGGCTTGCGCAGAAAAATGTGGATTGTGACGTGGGTCGTTAAATGTCGCAGGCGGAACCGCAGTACCTTTACGGGTTTAGTCTGGCTGATTTTTATTCAAACGAGTACAAACGGTATTACTGCCTTTTCTTGGCTGCAAAACTACCTGCGAAATCCACCAGTTGAATGTAAAGTTTAGTCACTGTGTGAAGATGTGAGTGTGCCTAACATGTTGTTCGTGTGAATATGCGACATACTGCGTAAAAGTACCCTTCTACTGATCGTCAGAAGTGAAATACTTGTGAAGATGGTGTTCACAAAACGGTGATAATTCAGAAAGTTATGCAGATTTTTAGTCTCGTTGCAATATACTTCTAGCCAGCATCTTCACTAACCCAAAGCGACGGAACTCTAGGATTTAGTTTGAACTTTCCCACTAACACAAGAGCGCGGTTTTCCCACACGCTAGATGCTTGGTTGGCTAACCTGTCAAAAACAGGCCGTAGTCGAAAACAAGCCGTTAGTGTGGCTGTTGATTCTATGCTTGTGATCTTCTCGCTCTGGGCTGCCTATTCATTGCGACTAGGAATGCCTTTTAGTGATTTCCGCTCGACATGGCATTTTTTCTTAGCCTTGCCTGCGGCGACAGTGATAATTTTCATGTCATTGGGCATTTATCGCTGGGTTATTCGGTCTAGCAATAGCAGTCTGTTTAAGCAACTTATTAAAGCCGTTGTTGCTTCAGCGTTCTTTTTTGTTGTCTTCGCTTTTCTGGTTCCGGGCGAAAGATCAATGCCCCGCTCTTTGTTCGTCATTTATGGACTATTACTTGGTGTCGGCGCCTGTGGTGTTAGATTTATATGGCAAGGCATTTTTGACTCCGGAAAAAGTGGTGAACCTGTTGCGATATATGGTGCAGGGGATGCGGGTAGGCTGTTACTCAATTCGCTGGCGCAAGGCTTGGAATATCGGCCGGTTCTGTTTTTGGATGACAATGAAAACTTAGCTGACACCACCATATCCGGAGTGCCTGTTTTTACAGCAGGTGCAAATGGTATGGACAATACATTGGCAGGCTTGGAGGTGGAACGCATCATTCTTGCCATGCCGCTCATTACTCCCAATCAATATCAGCAAAAGCTTGATCTATTTAAATCCAGTGGCCTACCGGTTTTGACCGTACCAACTCACGTCGAACTGATATCGGGTGCAGCCAAACTTGGCGAAGTTCGAGATATTTCCATCACGGATATTTTAGGGCGTAGTGAAGTACCGCCAAACCCGGAGCTTTTAAGCGGTTGTGTTGCTGGTAAAAGTGTTTTAGTAACGGGCGGGGGCGGTTCGATCGGCTCAGAGCTGTGTCGTCAGATTATTATGCAGCGCCCGAGTAAACTTGTTGTGTTTGATCAATCGGAATTTAACCTTTACCAAATTACCGAACAGCTGAACAAATTACTTTTAGAAAATAAAAACGATCAAACGGCGTTTGTACCTGTGCTGGGTTCGATAAACAATCGCGATCAAATCAGCGGGCTTATCGAGCGAGAAAATATTCAAACGGTGTACCACGCGGCCGCGTACAAACACGTTCCAGTGATTGAGGCGCAGCCTGAGCAAGGGCTGAACACTAACGTGTTTGGAACACTTAAAGTTGTAGATGCGTCAATTGCGGCAGGTGTTGAGAATTTTGTTTTAATTTCCACTGATAAAGCTGTGCGTCCAACGAACTCCATGGGTGCGACAAAACGAATTGCTGAACTGGTGTTGCAAGCGAAAGCTAATATGCAAACGGAAACCAAGATATCGATAGTTCGATTTGGCAACGTGCTCGGTTCCTCTGGTTCGGTTGTGCCGAAATTTAAAAAGCAAATCGAAGCTGGGGGGCCAATCACCTTGACGCATCCTGACGTCACTCGTTACTTTATGACCATTCCTGAGGCGGCTCAGCTTGTCATGCAAGCCAGTTCAATTTCAGTTGGCGGTGATGTGTTTGTACTTGATATGGGTGAACCTGTGCGCATTGAAGATCTTGCAAAAGCTATGGTTCGGTTAGCGGGGAAGAGTTTAGAGTGCGAAACTGGTAGAAAAGGAGATATAGAAATTCTTGTTCAGGGGTTAAGGCCTGGCGAGAAAATGTATGAAGAGCTGTTCATTTCTAACTCTCACCGACCCACCGACGTGTCGAAAGTATTTACAGCAAAAGAAGAATGGATAGAGTGGGAGCAAATATCTAAAGAACTAGATGTTTTAAAGTCTGACCTCGATCAGCAGGAATTACGTGCACATTTGCTAGCACTTGCATTTTTAGAAATTGATAAAATAGAAATTTTTCAGAATGAAACTATCAAAACTGCTTCAAAATCGCGTTTAAAAATTATCGCATCTGTTGAATGATTGGTGATAGAAACAGGATCATGGGTACCCTGCAATTTATTCGTTATTAGAAATGGTGGTGATTAAGAAAGAGTTCGATTTTAATGCAGGAAGCCAATATTTACACAGAGAATGGTTGTCAGGTTCTAATCGTAGCGTAAAATGCCAGTTATGAACGCTTAAAGTGCTTTTCAGCAAATTCGAATGTTTGTGATATCGGCATATTTTAAATTGTCGCTTCCCTTTTTTTTAAAAACACTTCAACCGTATTGTCAAAAGAGTAATCTTTTCTAAAACCAAATGGTTGTTCAATACACCATGCATTAATAAATTTGTGTGAGAACCCTGCCATCTCCAGTTGAGACAGTAAGAAACCAAAATTCTGTGACTGAAGACTGTTTGAATGCCATTCAAAGCAAAAGTGATTTACGTTACATCCGATCGCGTCAAGGCAGTGATAAATCACCTGCGCCTCGGCTCCTTCAATATCGAGCTTTAATAATTCAATGGGCCGTTTCAAAAACGGCGATAGCTGTATAGCGTCTATTGAGATGCAATCTAATGACGGCTCAGACTCTATGATTTTTCCACCCCAGCTGCTATCTGGAGAAAAGCTTAGTGATGAGTCTTCTATCCATAGGGCTTTCTGATGTAATTCAATATTTTTGATGCCATTGTTTGAAATATTGGATTGTAATATATCGAAAATAGCTGGGTCAGGCTCGAAAGCGATTATTTCGAACTGTTCAAACTGCTGACTCATGAATAGACTGAATAGTCCAATGTTCGCACCCCCGTCAA
>JAYJMJ010012916.1:0-23011 GCA_036873875.1 Laminaria ephemera | reverse complement strand
GAAATGATGCAGTATCTCCAGGCATGAGGGCAATTTATCCAGGCCTCATTCACACTGAATTTATGCAACGCTGGGGTTAAGTCGTCGATAAGGCCAATATAGGACCCACCAACCTCGACTTCCCGACCAATTTGCGTATTGAACCGTGTACCAAGTGCCACTTCAGTTTCTCGCTCTCCGTCAATATACATCCTGACTAAAGCATTAGCTGCAGTCGGCGCAACCACAGCAAAGTGATGCCAGTGACCGTCATTCACAGTAGTGGACCCGACAACATGTGCGTCTTGCAAAAACTAACCGGACACCCACTTCAAAAACTGGCACATAGCTACACTCGAAACGCCTGTCCTCGTAATTTCACTTCGTAATTTCACTCGTAATATCTATTGGAAAATTACAATGACTGCCTGCCAAAGCGCTTCTAATTCTTGAATGTGTCGAGACTATTTGACAGCCAACCTCATAGTATTGGGTTCTCTATATCAAGGATTAACGTAGCCCGCCGCCTCTTTTCCTCCGTAAACACGACTGTAAGTTAATAATAAAACAAGGGAAATGTACTCATGGTAAATGCCAATACACTCGGAAAATTAGCCTCAACCGTCGCTTTCGTTTTACTATGCAGTTGTGGCAGTGACAGTGGCAGTGACAGTGAACCATCGGTTAATCACCTAACATCCGTCGCTGACCCCGACCCGCAGACACCATTCTTTAACGATACGACCATGCAGTCACTCAGTGTTTTTGGAGAAGCCACTACCAGCTGGATTACAGACGTTTCAAAAATTGTGTCGCCAGAAACGGAAGGCTTTGCATTCACAACTTCAGCAAGGGCTCGCAGCGTAATGGCCACTGATAAATCGTTACTGGACTGTGACTCCGGGAACATCCGCGGCAGCGGCCTTGACGACCCGCTGGATTTTCAAGCAACGATTAGCTTTAACAACTGCAAAAACGATGGCGTGATGGCGAACGGATCAATCGGCATCAGCGGCAGCATTCGTGAGGGGGAAGACGACTTATCAGCCAACGTCACAGTTACGTTAAGCAACCTGACCATCAGTGGACAGGAATCAGCCAGCATTAACGGCGACGTATCTATCACCATCGTCGATAACCCCCAGCAATTGGATCTAACAATCGCAGGCAATGCAATGACAACGATTGCCGACGGACAGACCAACACACTAAGCAACTACGAAATTGCGATGGCAGAGATTTCGGGCGCGTCTACGCTGTCTCTAAATATGACACTTCACAGTAGCCAGAATGGCAGTATTGTTTTTAAGACCAATTCACCACTGCGCGGTGACATGTTCTCTGACAATCCAACGTCCGGTACATTCACCATGACGCATAGCGATGGCAGCTATCTGATTGTTGATGCCGACAACGGAGACCCTGATACATTTGCCTATAGCGTATTTAATGGATCAAGTATCAGCAGCGGTAACAGTGACTGGACCGAACTGGAGTTCATAGACTCGCTGTAACAAAAACCGGCTACACCGATCCGGTGATCATCCGGATCGGTTGCTTCATTGCGGTCAACTGTAGATGAAGTTACCCATGGTGGCTCAGATGCACAAGCAGCACCGCAACACTCGGACGCCTGTCCTTGTAATTTCACTTTGTGATTTGACTCGTAATATCTATTGGAAATTTACAATGGGTGTCTCCGTAAGTACTCATGCCCCCAAATTATCCTGAACATGCTAAGCAATTGTTGAAATGCTACTAACCGAATGCTACTAACCGGACACCCACTTTAACACAAGACCAACCCTTACTTTTTCACTTAGTATCCTCGAATTGACTGTAGATTTGTCTTGCGATGAGTTTCCCAGATATGCATCTTGATGATGCATCAGAGCGTGCATGCAATCGCTCACATAGACCTCTGAGACATCCCCATGCGCAACTACCCTCAAGATTGATGACAAGGTTCTGAGAAGACCGCAAGAGCTCACCAGAATCAGCGAGATAATCGCGCTTGTACAGCTGGAAATAGAAGTACCTATTGCTTAAGAGAGCGCGCAACGCCTGGCAAAGCTCGGCGGCACCTACCATGCGATTAAAGACACACCATGTCGCAGACCCTAAAGATTAATCCACTTGGCGTTTCTTACACAGCGAAAACTCATTAGAAATTTGCCATAGAAAATAGACACTGCCTCGACACTTGGACCGACTCTCCTCACACACCCACACCACCCAAAAACTCTTTATAAAATACTTCATGAGACCCACCATGATTTTCCATACCCGGCTTAGTCAAATAACCCTTCGGCGGAATGTAACTTTGGATTTTCTTCTCAGGATCTGGACACCAGCGAATATTAAACGCTGCAAGTTTTGGGTGAAAATACATTGATGAGTAGCCCGGCACGTTGTCATGAATCCACCATGCCAGTGCTTGCCAGTTTCCTGTTTTTTCGTAGTAGTCTACAAATGAATTAACTACTATGCATGCTGTTGCACCTAGGTCGCCGTTTTCATCTGTGTGGTCCCAAATATGGTGTGCATAATTGGCTTCGTTTCGAGAGCAGTTGTATCGGTTTTTGTTTTCGGCCCCTTTTGCGTTAACCGCTGTGGAGCGATACCCGGACCGGATGGAAATACGCCCTAACGTTTGTTGAATGGGCTCTAGAACGTTTTCACAAAGTTGGCTTCCGGCTTCTATTGCGATATCTGGGTATTCGGGGATATTGGGTATTCCCTCGATTTGGGAAATTTCAGAATACAGAAAATCCCTCATGAAAAATGAGGTTGATAAGCGCTCCCTACCTAAGTTTTCTAACGCTTTTACCGTTTTTGGGGATTTCATTTATTGCCCTGACATTTTAAACACTATTGCTTGTGTTCTTTATTCTACGATACATATCGGCTATGACCATATAGGGTTTTATTGGGACGGGCATTGTAATATCGGGCGTTTTCTGTTTTTGGCAAAGTACTGTCAATTTCTGCGATTGCAACAGACTAAAACGCTAAACGCCTTAGGCGTCGCTCACACGTCGGAATTCCCTTGACTGCTTGCAAGACTGCAGCACCTACCGTTATCTTATCCCTAGTTATACGCATGCCTGTAGTGACCTTAACGATAATCGTTTTGGTAGGGGCTGGCTTGATATTCCATGGGCAGAATGTTGTGAATTACCGTGATAGCGAAATGCTAAATGCTTTTGCGGCGGCTCACGCGCCGGGGTCTTGTGATCAATTGCAAGGCATGTGCGCTTATCACCAATCATATCTACTGTCATCTTTGAATGGCCCAGTACCAGAGGTGCAGCTGTCCTCAACCTACGCGTTTAATCAGTTCTTAGGTTTATCGTTGAAGGGCGGCACAGCAGCGCGAAGTACGCTGCGTGGCATGGATGCCAGCTTGCTTAGGCTGTTGAAGCGATCAAGCTCGACAACCACCAAGGGCCGCGTGAGGCTGGCTGGGCGCAGAACGGCTTTTGCTTAGCCATCGCGATATGTTAGCCGTAGTGCTTGCCGTTTGATGTCGTAGCGATTGGTTAGAAGGCTGCAGGCCTCACTGTGGCGCTGGGTATCCTGTATCGGCTTGTATGACCGATGCGCCTACAACTCACCCAACCCGAGCATACCGATACTTATTTTTTCAGTTAGTCGCCCATTATGGTTGCTGACTAGATCGTTGAATAGATTTTCACTGAAAAATGCTGAAGATCATTATGATAGGAATCAGCTAAAAGGCTGCAGGCCTCGCTCGCACGTCGGGTTTCCCGTATTCGATAGCAGGTGCGGTCACCTACTTTCCAACGCCAATCCCGAATGATTGGCGGTTCTTACATTTCCAGGGAAAAAATCTCGGAATAGAGATTGTTGATCTCTGACTCAGGGATTGAATCACTTTTAAACATTTTTATTGGGCTTTCAGGTGAGTGCATGGTCATTTTTGGCGGGTTATTCAAAAACCTGGACTCGATCTTCAAAATAAACGCCAAACGCTTAAATAGAAAATGCAGGCTAATTACACCCATGTTTTTTTCAAACACTTCAGCATCGCTGATATAAATAATTTCAACTGCGCCTAGTTTTTTAATCTTAGTTCGCCTAAATGCTACCAAGCAACTACCCGTCGCACTTTTAACCGCGACAAATTCAAACCAGGGACAAGAAGACTTATGATCCTGATAAATTTTAGCTGTTTCTGCATCAAGGGATTTTTCAATCTTATCTGCGTCAGTGAATACCGAACTACCTTTGGCGGGCAGTTTCAACGGAATTGCAGGCATAAACGAATAGCCACTGGCCATGCATTTAAAATTAAGAAACTTTAAAGAATCAACCACAATGTCTGACGGAGTGAGGTCAGTGAAGTGATAGCCTTTCTGCCCTACCACCGCTAATGCCAACTTCATACTCAACCGCCGATGGTCTGGTAACACGCACCAACTGGTTATATTGCAAAACCGCTCAATAGAACCTTTACGTAGTTGATCAGAATATATTGCACCAATAACGCCGACGACATTACCTTCGGAAATTAAATGGAAACCATGATTTGGAACGTCTTCAGACCACTTCTGGGTTAGTGCAGTTTTCCAGTCTTCGACGCAGATCTTCTGGTTTAAGTTCTCATGCAGGAAAACACAGACAGCGCCAAGGTTATCTGATGTGGTAGCGCATATTTCAGTCAAAACGTTCGAATCCTGTGTAAAAATACCAATGCATTATTGTAAAAATCAACGATCACTCGTCTGTCGCTTTAGTCATTGATTGCAATAGCAGAGCAACATCACCACCGGCTAATACACGATGATCATAGGTGGCACCAATCTTAGCGCGCCCATCAACAGTGGCAGTATGCGCGATCATTAAACTGGTATTGGGTGCTAACACTGGTATGTGTTGACGTATGCCCCATCTGGCCATACTGGAAAAACCAACGGTGGCACCAGTTAGGTTTTCAGGCTTAATTTTATGAGTCAACGCCAGCCTTTGCAAGGATCCCATTTCATTAACAAATTCACTTGTGCTGAGGGTCTCAGCCTTTTTCACGACGACTAAATACAGGGTATCGTCGGCTTGAATAGTAAAGCCCAAATTTACGTCATCGTATTGGAATCTTTTGTTGTCCAAGATGGTGGAATTTACTTTAGGGAATTTTTTCGATAACAACGCTAAACGATGAGACATCAAAGGCAACAGTGGGCTCATCATATATTTATTATCTTTAGCTACCTGTGCAGAATAATTATCCCAGTGTGCCGGGTCGTATTCTAGCTCCATGTAAGCTGCCACAGCATGGTCTCTATGCCATTCAACCGTACGCAGCATCCCGAGTTCTTTCGGGCCTAACTCTATAGAGCTACCTGACTGCCCAAACGATAATGTTGAGTCTGGTTTAGCCAAATTGCCCGTGGCCTTGGCGGTAGGCTTCTGAAGATGACGCTCGATATCGGAAACCGTCATACGTGTTCCAGACGTTTCTATGTTAGAGGCCACAAGCTTATGCTTGGCCAGTAAAAGCTTGGCCTTAGCGGTTGGCGCGGTAAGCTCTGACTCTGAATCAGCGGCACTGTCCTGAACCACTTCTTCAGGGATGTGCTCTTGCATATCAGCGGCCACCCACAACAGGATCGAACCAACTGACACTTCATCACCTACACTGTGGCGCACGCTGCGGGCCACGCCGCTCTGCTCAGCCACGATTTCCATCACGGCTTTGTCAGTCTCGATTTCCGCTACCGACTCACCAGCGACTACGTTGTCCCCCTCATTTACATGTAGAGTAATCAACGTAACAACATCATCGTTGTTGTTAAGCCTTGGTGTATAAACTGGAGATGCCATGTGGGTTAACTATCCTCTATGAATTTTAGTATTTTAGTAGCGATGAGTTCAGCGGATGGTAGCACCTCTGCCTCAAGCGTTCGAGCAGAAGGAATAGGCACTGGCGGGGCACCAATTCTTAATAGTTTGCCTGTAAACCCGGACTCAACTAGTGTTGCAGCGATCTCAGCACCTACGCCAAATTCTGAATGAGTTTCTTCAACGATAACTAATACCTCTACCTCTTGAAGAACACTTAGCAAAGTGTTTCTTGGTAGGGGAGAGAGTAGTCCCGGCACCACTATATCCACCGACAGTTCTTCTGAGTCATTCAGACTTGATACTACGTCTTCCACGACGGGCAATGAACCACCGTAGGTTAGTATGGTGAGGTCTGAGTCTCCCCCCCTTCGTATCAACGTCGGGAATATATCGGCCTTATCAACCAACCCTGCTTCTGGCTTGACTTCTTCATATTGATCAGAGCTTTGGTTCTCTGAATACAGCAGCTTATGCTCCAGAAACACGACTGGGTAATTCCATTTTAGCGCTGCGTCGACAAGCATTTTCCCGGAATCATGCCGATGGCTTGGGTACAACACTGTTAGACCAGCTATCGAGGCGCAAAGGTTCTCTAGACTCTGACTATGGGTTGGTCCGTATCCGCGGCGACCACCACACGGTGTCCTGATTACCAACGGCACTTCGGTATCTTCAAAGATACCAGGAAACTTTACGGCGTGGTTCAAAAGCTGATCAAGCGTCAAGGTTAAAAAATCAGCAAACATTATTTCTAAAATTGGAATGTGACCAGCCAATGCTAAACCTACAGCACACCCGGTGACACCGGCTTCACTGATTGGTGTAGAGATGACTCTCTCTGGAAAACGGGTAGACAAACCGGCCGTTACTTTAAAAGCACCTCCATACGGGTCATGGAGATCTTCGCCCAATAGAACTACCTTGCCCTCTGCTTCAAGTAGATAAGCTAACGCATGATTAATATGGCTTCGGACATTTGCATTGTTCAATGAATCTGGGACGGAATAACCGTCAGCAATTTCACTAGGTTTAGCATCGCCGAATACCGAGACCGGTGTTTGATCAAAATGCGCTGGCTTGCTGGTTGATACATCTGATTCAACGCTTTGAATAAACGCATCATTTTCGGACTGGATCTGCTTAACGGTACTGGCAGAAATTCTTGACCCAAGTGCACTGAGCGGATCACGCTTTGCAATTAGGTCTTTTTCTTCTTCTGAGCGCAGGTCATCGCCTTTGCTGTGAGGGCCCATTCTTTTTGTATCAATAACCAAAAAGCCCGGGGTTCCGGAGTTTCTTCGTGAGGACACATAGCTGTCTACTTGTTCGATGAAGTTTTCCTGATTATCAGCCAGTCTTTGAGATACAAGACCAAAGGCCTCACCCCGACGCATGATGTCTCCACCGATAGTTTCGCTTGTCTCTGTTGTCTGGGCTATTCCATTGTTTTCAACAACAAATAGTATATTCAGATTCCAAATGGCGGCCAAATTCATGCTTTCGTATAACAAGCCTTCGCCTAGCGTTCCATCACCGACAATAACCGCCACCATGCCGGAATCCTTGCGTAGTTTTTGCGCCAGTGCATAACCCACTCCTATACCGGTCATGCCACCTTGCACACCATTACTATGAAAGTTCTGGTAAGCAATGTGCTGACTTCCACCGTGGCCACCACACACCCCAGCAGCTCTGCCCATTACTTCTGCAACCAAAGGCAGGAACTGACCTGAGTAAGTTAGAAAGTGACCATGATTTCTGTGATTGGACAACACCACATCAGAAGATTGATCAAGCGCCCGAACCACTGAAATTTGGCAAAGCTCTTGACCTATACACGTATGAGTCGTCCCTGAAACCAAACCTCTCTCGAACTGCTTAAGTATCAGCGATTCGGTTTTCCTGATGAGATCTCCTAACTTGAAAATGTCTTCGTTGTCAGTACTGACAAGAGGCCTGCTAATAGGTTGTCCGGTTGCTTTGCTCATCGGGTTTTTGGTTTCTTTTCGTGGTCTGTTAGGAATATTCACTTATGCTAAGCAAATTTTAAATCGGAGTGGAGAACCACTTTATTTCGTGACAACTTTGGGGATCACCACTCTAGCCTTGCGCATTGCACACTTGGCAACGCGCATTGGACATTGATCACATGGGCGCGTCTGTTAACTGCGCCCCATACTCATCACGTCTTTACGAAATAATATTTTATATAATTATCACTGCTTACCTTTTCAATCTTCTCGACTTTATCAGCCATGAACTCGTCGATCGCCTGATTGCAACCAGGCCATGGTGGATCACAGTATTCATCAAACAGTACAATTGCACCCGGGCTTAGCCGGTCATAGAAGAATTCTAAACACTGCTTATAAGACTCATAGATATCGCAATCCAAGTGAACAAATGAAAACATTTGATCTTCTACCGTCACCAATGAATCTTTAAAAAATCCTTTGTGTATCGAAAGGCAGGATTCCAAATCTAGCATCTTAGCTCTTGCGCTAACGAATTCATAAGAGGTGTCACTAAATCCCCCTTCTCGCTTTTCAGTATCGGCCGCGCCACCCAACAAAATATCTTTTTCAACCGTATCATCGAAACCTTCAAACGAATCAAATCCATACGTGTGCTTTTCAATCTTGCTTTGCTTTTGATAAAGCGCCATTGATAACAACGACTCCCCCCTGAAGACCCCACACTCGGCCACTGAACCTGGGATGTCTCGTGTGCGATCAACGAAGTCTAATAAGATATTTATATTGGCTCCGCCGGACGGAGAATCCTCTGGATTTTCAACCACAGATGATGGCGTTTTTATATCCAACAATCTTGCTGGCAATTTGGGCCACTGCCTTACACTCTTAGATCTGTACATCACTGCAGTCATTGGACGCAGCAATTTTTTTATCGGATTCACTTTATATTTCCTGAAAGTTCTTAAAAAGTCATTTCTATCGGATGATAGCTGTTTTGACTGACCATTGAGTGTAAGCAATAAGGAAGTAAGGCAAAGCCAACTTACCGTTACGTTCCCCACAGAGAAAAGCCGCTCTATGGCGTTTAAAAAAAATTATTATTTCGAATTTTTGTTAAAAAATTCAACCATTAATAAAATTGAACCGAAGTTATCAATATTCAATTCCGACTGAGTTACTTCTATGACGAATTCTGCTTCGTACCAGACTATAAGTTCCATTAACCCTAGTGAATCTAGGTATCCGGTAGCGGGGATAATGTCATCAAACTGTAAATCATTTGCATCGCACATTTGCTTCTTTGCGATTTCAATAATTTTGCTTTTGATTTTCCCTGCAATTTCAAGGTCATGTTCATTTAGATCTATATTCATAGCTTATTTCTATTTTGTTAACTGGTTAGCTCATATAACTTTATGCTTAAAAATGAGCTATATCTTATTCGATCGGCATTGTAATATAGTGAAATATGAATGGCAAAACTCTCTTTTTACTCACCGTCGATACTGAAGAAGAATGGAACTGGAATGGCGAGCTGCCAAAACCCCCATTTTCAACTCAGAACATTAAACACATACCTGAACTCCAGAACCTATGTGCTGAATTTGGTGTCAGACCTACCTATTTCGTTAACCATGCGGTAGTTGATGTAGCGCCCAATGTAGATATTCTTAAGAAATATTTTCTTTCTGGGGAATGCGATATTGGTGCTCATCTACACCCATGGTCTAACCCACCAATTCGTGAACAAATAAATGATAAAAATTCTCATGCAATAAACCTTGATAACTCACTCGTCCGAGAGAAACTAGAAATCTTAACCTCTCGATTACAAAAAGAATTCGGCACTCACCCCTTTTCATTCAGAGCCGGCCGCTGGGGCATGAACGCAGACCACATTAAAATACTTGCGTCGTTAGGATATCGCGTTGATTCTAGCGTACAGCCTTATTTATCAGACACCTACTTTTCATACGCCAAAGCAAAAACATCACCCTACCGTCCTTCCTTTCAAGACTTGTTGACTGAGGACGATACCCAGACACAAATTCTAGAAGTTCCTGCCTCCAGAGGGTTTACACGACCCCAGTTTGAAATACTGCAGAAAATTCATGAGCTTTGCTCTGTACCTCCACTAAGGTGGTTTCGGTTAATTGGAATCATGTGGCAACTAAAGATCATGAGAAAGGTTGCCATCACCGCTGAAGACACCGACAGCAGTGACGTGTGCAAGTGCATCGACGCCCATATCAGTCGAGGCGACACTGTTATCAACATGTATATCCACAGCTCTGACCTTCTCCCAGGAGGTGGAACACCCTACGTGACAAACCAAACTGACAAATCAAAATTCATGACTAACTTGCGAGAATGCCTGCAATATGCTCACAACCATCCACAAATTGAATTCGCTGTAATGAGGGAATTACCAGATAAGCTAGGCGTTAAATTCAACTAAACCAAAAGGCTGCCCGCTAGTTTTTTTTGCGGGTATGCCCCACCCTGAAGGTAACTCTATGAAAGAGCTTAAGTTAATACTTAACAAAGAATGAAGTAGACCATTGCCAGTTACTTTTGCCCCACCCCCTCCACACGACCCAACATGGCTATAAACCAACCAACCACCTATCTCCACTATTGGACATAATTAGGATGAGTGCCTGACTGGATTCAGAATGGGAAAAATGCTTTAAACTCCTGCCATAACAACCGACTAGAAGGTTGCGGGCCTTACTAAGACGCCGGTCTTCCGGTCACCTACTTCTAAAGACTGCTGTAAGCACGACGTGTTTAACAATTATTCACTAGGTAAACCTTACGTTATGACCAGCCGTTAAGGAATACAGGCGGCTCAAATTGCCGTACATTACCACACTGCGATAGCAACCGGTTAGAAGGCTATTTCACCACTCACGTGCCAGAATTCCAACCACTGCTGGCAGTACTGCTGCCCTGCAACTCAATTAATAAAACCCAACCCTACTCACATGTCTTGGGCTGCAATCTGAATGACCTCATCCGAATAACTTAACGGGACCTTCATGATCTACCCATTAACCCAACACTGAGTGCATTGCTAGATTAAACATGAGCAAAGCAACGCAACCCTCTACGGTAACAACAACACTCTATCAGTCTGAATACATCACCGAACCGCCAAGCTCTGTGCGCCTACTAGTAAGGCAGAATGCAACTGCATCTCACCTGACACAGCCTGACCAAGCACACATGCCTTAGCTACAATCGGAATGACATCATCCAGACAATTCTACTGAACCTTCATGGCGTCGACATTCCTTATTAACCGTTAGGTTGAGCTTGTTGCCAGACGCCCTGCGATCAGACTTCCTATGGATTACTGGGATAGCAATAAGATAGAAGATCATCGCCCTGCTACACGCCAGATTACCTGCAGTTGCAAGTAAGGAGGATGCCCTACCGCCCTCCTAACGAAGGCGTGCCAGAGACAAAGGCAGTAATTGTAAGGTAACGAACTGTACATCCATGATTTATGGTGATAAATTTTTAGGCGGGCTTGTACGTTTAGAATAAATATGAATACATTGGACTTCAAAAGCGATGAAGACAGTAGCAATTATTGCGAATAACGTCTTTAAAAAAAGCAATAATATAACAAGCTTTAAGGCTAATAGAGTGACCTGATTTCCAGCTCAGACCACCTATGTGATAAAAAACCCAGGCAACTGCACCGGGGATTTTTATAAATTGGTTGCCACGAGGCTAACCCGCGAACAGTGCCGACGATCTTTCTAACAGCCAGGTCAAACCTAGCAACCCGATAAGCAACGCAAGCCCCTGCGCCCACAGTGTCTTAGAAAACCGTTTAAACAGATACGCCACTATGGGTAGAAAGACAACCATCGCCAGCAACTGGCCTGCTTCTACACCCAGGTTGAAAAAAAGCAGTGACGAGAATATCTGATCACCTAAGCCTATCTCTTTTAGAAAGTACGAAAAACCAAACCCGTGAATTAAACCGAAACATGCCGTTACTACAATGCGCTTGTAAGCAATTCGGCTTGACAGGTATTGCCCCTGCTGATCAGACGCGTGTCGGCGTAGGATATAGATCGTTTCTATTGCCATGTAGACGATACTTAGAGCGATTACCCATTCAACAAAAACAGGCTTAAGCACAATTATATCCATCACGGACAGGGCAAGGGTGATGGAGTGTGAAAGGGTAAACGTGGTGATTAGTGCAAGAATATGCCGCAATCGCAGTGGAAGCAGTAAAAGCGCTGCTAGGAACAACAGATGGTCAGGCCCTAACAGGATGTGCTCTACCCCTACCGGGAAATAATTTGATCCAGCGACACTGTTTTTAAAGAAAGGCAAATATTCAAGTGCCTCATTTTCCTGCCTCAAGGTTAATGATTCAAGATCAATATCGATGAATCTATTAGCTTGGCTAAATGTGATATTTTGGGATTTACCTGAAAATGAAATTCGGGCAAAGTTTTTGTGCGCGGGATCATTTTCAAATAACAGGCTATAGCTGATGTGAATCGATTGTATCGGGTCTTCACAACTGTACATATAGGCGAATTGTCGCGATTTTACTTTGGACAGATTCCGCGTGCCGGCCTGTATCATTTTACAAGCAACGCCACTGCTTTCTACTGAGAAGCCCGCTTGAACTGCTTTTATGGCAATGTTAGCTGAGTCGGCCTTAATCTCGTCGCCGGTGATCTCAGTTACATGTTCGCGTGGCACTGTATAAATGAGGCGAATGTTGTTTTTGATCACTGCGACACTTGTATCAGTCACACCAGCTTCATGAGCTAATGCGCTGCTAACGGATAATGAAAATAGAAGCGCGAGCAATAGGCAGGAACGGATAGTCAGCATTACTTATGAAATAGGATTGATAAAAGTGGCGGGCGTATAAATTCACCCGGTAAATACGATTCCGGCGCTGAACGAATGGACAGCGCCGGAATGGTATGGGCTTTATAAAGGGCCGGTTCTAACCCGGGCCACCTGGACCACCTGGACCACCGCCGCCGGGACCAGCACTTGACGCTTCTAGCGTTACGCCGTGAAAGCAACCAATGTGCTCATTCAATTCAGCTTTACCTGTGTGATAATGATAGCCAAAGGTATCGTCTTCTGCACCGTTACATTCATCCAAGGAGCTGGCCTCGGGATCAGCGTCATCTAGAGTACCATAGATACCATAGCCATCCATCGCGAAACCCATCAATACTGGGTGGCCATCAGCGTCTGTGCCGCCACTGTTACAGCCGTCCGCACCGGTCGAGGCATGAAAATGGTACCCATCGGTAGGATTGACGTGACCGCCACAGTCGTCGAACGCAGCAATTGTCCAGTTTGAAAGAATATCTTCCACTGGAGCCCGCGCCGCAATTTGAAAGCCGTTAAGAGAAACACCAGCATCGTTACTCAGTGAGCCAACCACGTCTGCAGGTATTGGCGTGACGGGAATGGTGTAGGTCTGCACTATGTCAGCCGTTGCAAGATCATCAAGTGAGCACTGGACACAGTGGCTTTGATACTCGGGATCAACATCTGGTCGGGCCGCAGCCACGCAACCCTCGTATGTCTCGGTCACGCGCAGGTCACCGTTTTCATCGTATAAGATCCAGCTATCGGCTGGCGGATAAAGATCACCGTATATATTAGGTAGATCAAGGAAGAAGTCACCGTCAGCATCATAAATGGAGGTACCATCCAGCCAACGCCCGCCTTCCTCAGCAGTCGATGAGGTTGAGCTTGGGCAGAACGGACCAATCTGATCTGTGCTCTTTTCAACGGCTGTGGTGACAAACTCATAGCATGTCGTTACGGTTCCGTCAGACAGTGTGCAATCTATGATTTCACTGCTGGCTAATGCGCCTGCAATAAAGCTGTCCGGGTTGGCAGTCGTGCCCGTGGTGGCGCCACCAGTCGGATCTGTTGGATCTGTTGGATCTGTTGGATCTGTTGGATCTGTTGGATCTGTTGGATCTGTTGGATCTGTTGGATCAGCTGGGTCAGCTGGGTCGTTTGTATCTGTGACAGGATCTGAATCACTGCTACAAGCGGTGATGATAGCCGCTGTGGCGACTACAGCGACAAAACTGCCTATCCGTTTAAAATTTATATCTTTAGGTAACATGTATCTACTCATTGGTTAGGTTTAAGATAATTTGCCAAGGACATTAGTAGAGGTTGAACGCATGACTTTGGACTACAAACTTCAAGATCTACACACAATAACGCCTAGTATGGCACATACTATATGGGTATTCAGAACCTTACACAGTATATCCTTATTTGAGGGTCTGTTTGCTTGACATTTGTTAGTGAGCCAACTTTTTGGCGCACAAATTTTGTGTAGTGTTCATGTGGATTTTTGTATGATGTCTGGGGTTAAAGGATTGCTTGAATATTAATTAAGCCTGTGTGCTTGAATGGCTTTGGCGTGCAGACTTGGTGTTCGCTTTTTATGCTATGGGAAAAACGATAAGTATTCTTTAAGTTTATCTGAAGTGTGTTTTTTGAAAATTGTTAAGGGTCGTTTTTTGTGGTCTCTTTTTATGTTCAGCAATTTGTTTGCCGCTGAGACGTGTAATTGGTGCTGGGTGATAATTTAGATGTTATAGGCCTGCGGTTTTGGCTGGCAGGGGACTTTATTGTTAGGGTTATTGGTTGTAGTGGTGTTTCTTATCGTGATGATGTCGATTTTGCTGGCGGGCCGGGGCTTCGCATTCGTTTGCAGGGAACGACTTACTACCGCTCAGTTAGTGCGAGTTATCTCGACGATTTTTATATATGCAATTGATTGCTTGAAGGTTTGGGTGTTTTTTAGACGACTATTATGGTGAATGGCTCTATGGCCATTGGCCGCGCTCACGCGCCAAGTTTCCCGTATTGGCTTGCAGGACTAAATTACTTACAGTTCACCTGATGTAGGCTACCAAGTTTTTGAATATTCATACTCATCTTTATGTGGAAGACTTTCAACGATATCTGGGAGACCTTTTGCACTGATAAAACTATCCGTATGATTTACGTAGGAGTAGAAAATATATTCTGGCCAATAAAATAGTTCGTTACCGAACTTCATATGCTGATGAAATGATTGTTCATCGTTTTGATTTCCTGAACTACTGAGTGTTCGTTCAAAATATTCCTCCCAACCTTTAACAGACGTTTGAACCATATTATACGGAGTATTAAACACCACATGGACACCTGGCTCCATTTCGTTCGGCGGTAGGACTCTGACATACCAAACCTCACCCACTACACCACTGTAGCCTGATGTATTTCTGGCTGTAAATTCCAACCCGGTCCAAAGCTCTCACATATTGATCAAACCATTATTTACCGCTGTAATCTGGTAAACACCATTGCGTGACTCGACCATTTGACGCGCCATTTTCAAGAAGTTTTCGTGCGAACCAAACCTCTGACTAACGGCAATAGCGATAGAACCAAGAGTCTCGCGGCCGATACCAACACCAATATCAAACATCATCCAACTGTTATAGTATGAAGGTGTCAAGGGAGATATCGGTGGGCCTTCCGGGGTGTATAGGTCTTCCGCAACCTCTAGAATTTCATTAAAGCGATGCAGTGTTTTTAGGCCAAGCAGCTGCTCTACCATTATCGAGAGTTGCTGTTGAACCCAGGCGTAGGCCGCAAACGCTGGCGGCAGCTCAGCAAGATCAGCAATAGACTTTACGGTGGCTTGCATGTCTTGCGCTTGCTTGCGACCCGCTCGCACAGCACCAAGGTCAATCACTTCTTTTTTAACTTCTTTTTGCATTCGCTTGAGAACTTTATCTGCCAGCGGCTGCCTGATTTTCCTTGCCATATTCTTCATCAGCGCCTACTTTTTTAGCATCCGTTTTACTTGTGCATCTGTCATCGAAAATACTTTTTCTAGTGATTGCTTGCTTGCCGATTGTAGCTTCAGTACGCCAGTGCGGGTTTCCCATGCGCTTACTGTGGAGACAGTTTTATTTGCTAACTTAGCAAGGTCTGCAACGCTTAGGTTCTTTGCTTTGCGCAGCTTCTTTATGTGTGACGCACGAACTCCACGACTGATGTCTATTTGGGTAGAGGGTATAGCAGCCTTTTTTGTTTTACTTGGTGTGGGTGCTTTTTTATTGACCACTTTCTTTTTGCTGTTGCGCTTCTTTACTACTGGCTGCTTTTGCTTTGGGCCACTTTCTTTATTTTCAGTTTTATTTGGCAGTGGCGCTAAATCAAGGTTGATTGACTCATCGATTTCTATTCCGAATATAGCGCTTAGATTTTCAGTCAATTCATTTTCGGTAGGGCTCATTTCAAAGGCGAGCTCGGCGCCGATCAACTCTTGGTAATCCACACCACGCAATAGAAAAAGTAGTTCGGGTGAGTCATCTAGCCGGGCACCCACACCATAGAGTACAGCTGCCAAGTGCTTGCATAGCGCCGCATAGTCAGGGCAGTCACAAGACAGCGTGATATCTTTTGGTGAGGGGAACAACCCACTGTCACGATCACAAACGGCTTGCATGGTGTTGTTGGAAATATTCCCTTGTAATAGCTCGAGTGCTGAGCCGATACTGCCAACACAGCGTGCTTTCAGGGCCGCCCAGTTTTCCGCTGGCAACGGTTTGATAGATATACTGATTCGATAGGTAGATGACCCCCCGACTAGTGCTACGATCTCACCGGTTTTTATTTCAAGGTGCAGTACAGAGCCATTACGCGCATAACTACGACCACGCGGCAACCGGTTAGCGTAGTCACTGTATTTCTCAAGATGCACGCACCAGGCCTTACCCCAAAACGAGCTGGCTATTAATCTGCTTGAAATATTAACCGGCTGTAGCTGACCGCCTTTATCGGTTAGTTCTTTGGCTTTTCGGGCGGCAGCATCCCGACGCTCTGCAACAGACACATAACGTGGCCACCTACTATTTCTTCGAGACATAGTTAGTTTTTAAGCTCTGTTTGTGCTTTGGCAAGATCAAGGGTAACTAGATCGATGAGTTCCTGGTCACTTAATTCGGTAAGTGGCGTTTCACTACCCCCTTCGAGTAACTCAGTTGCAAGTGCTGCTTTTTCCTGAAGCATGGTATTGACTCTTTCTTCTATGGTGCCACGGCATACAAACTTATGAACCATAACGTTGCGCTTCTGGCCTATTCTGAAGGCTCTGTCAGTGGCTTGATTTTCTACTGCCGGATTCCACCACCGGTCAAAGTGAATAACGTGTGACGCCGCCGTGAGGTTTAAACCCGTACCACCTGCTTTAAGCGACAACACAAAAAACGGCGGTCCGCCATCTGTTTGAAAATCGGCTACTAACGCCTGGCGCTTTTTCACCCCGGTACCGCCGTGTAGCACCAAGCCGGGACGGTTAAAGCACTGGGAAAGAAATTCTGACAGCGGTTGGCACATTTCACGAAACTGAGTAAACACCAAGACTTTTTCCTGCCGTGCGCTTATTTCATCGCACAAGTCAGCAAGCCGTTGCATCTTACCGCTGTCGGGTTTGGCGTAGTTTCCATCACCGGTCAGTTGCGATGGGTGATTGCATATTTGCTTAAAGCGAATCATGGCGCCCAGAACTGCCCCCCGACGCTGTAGACCGTCAGTGGTTTCTAATGTATCACGCAGGTTGTCGACCGCTTTTTGATAATGCACCACCTGCATTTTACTTAGGCCGCACCAGGCCGTCACTTCACATTTGTCTGGCAGATCACTGATCACACGCTTGTCTGTTTTAAGGCGGCGCAGCACATAGGGCTGCATTAAGTTACGCAACGGTGTGTACTTTTCGCTTTTGCGTTGGTCAAGCGCTTTGGCAAAATCACTAAATTGCTTAAAGCTGCCAAGTAGCCCCGGGTTAATAAAGTCGAATAACGACCACAGATCTGACAGCCGGTTTTCCACCGGGGTGCCGGTTAGCGCGATACGCGATTTTGAATTTAAAAGCTTTACGATTTTTGACTGGCGAGTACCGGCGTTTTTAATTGCTTGGGCTTCGTCAAGTATTACGGTGTGCCAGCTCTGCTGTTGCAGCCAGGTTTGTCTTGGCAGGGTGCCGTAGGTGGTAATTACCATGTCGGTATTTTTTGGTAAGCCGTTCTTTGCCCACGCGGTTAATGTTTTGTTTTCAGTGATCGCCTTGTGCACAAAGCAACATGCCAGTGAAGGGGCAAATTTATCAAGTTCAGATTTCCAGTTGCCAAGCAGCGAGGTTGGAAGAACCAGCAAGCTGGGTAGATCGCCGCGCTTTTTCTTGATCATCAGCATTAATGCGATCACTTGGATAGTTTTGCCCAGCCCCATATCGTCTGCCAGGCACGCGCCCAACCCCAACTGATTCAAGTGCCATAGCCACCGCGTACCAACCATTTGATACGGGCGCAATTGCGCTTTCAATTCATTGGCGGGCAGTTTTGTGTTTAGCAGCTTGGGGTCACGCATTGACTGCAGCATTTTTTCAAGTGCCGGTGCGGCGGTGACAAAGCGCCATGCTTCACTATCGATGTGCGAACTGTCTGCTTTTAGATCGTGTCCAGCACCTGCTAATAACCGCATGCCTTCGGCGTACGTTAACCCTTCTGAGTCGGCTAGCTCTGCCAGCGACTGCATCTGCTCCATGGCTTGAACTAGTTTTTCCTGGTCAACTTCTATCCATTTACCTTTAAGAAAAACCAACCCTGAATCCGATGCCATTAACCGCTTCCAGTCACTGGCGGTTAGTTTTTCGCCGTCCAGCACGGTACTTATATTAAAGCTGAGTAGTTGCTCGGCCCCGACAACGGTCTTAGAAGTGCTGCTGAGGGTTGCTTTAACCCGCGGCCGCGGGCGCTTAGCCCACCAGTCGGGCAATCGAACTATGACACCACAGTTTTGCAGTAATGGCACTTCCTGTAAAAACTGCCATGCCTGATGAGCGGTCCATGCCTGCGCCCGGTAGATCGCCCTGCTTTCAATTAACTGCGCGACGAAGTCGCTTGATTCTGCAGCGAGTTGCACCGGTTCAAGTAGTTCACGAAGTAGTGACTTTTGTTGCTTGCTTGCATAGTGTTCAAGCGCTTTGGCCAATGGCACATGTTTTTTGTTTGCGCCAGCTTGCTGTGGTTGCCAGGTAGCGATAAAGGCAAACGGTAAATCTGTGTCTGATTTGTTTTCGGCTAAATGAAAAAATAGCGTACCGCCGATGTGCCAATCCGGTGCGCGCGCCTGCATGAAGTCTGCAAAGGTGGTATTACCGGAGTGAAGCTGTTGCGATAACCAACCATCTAACTCAATCCATTTGCTTTGCAGTAACTCAACTGACAGGTACTCACCACCATCCATCAGGGGGGCCGCGTCGATGATGGACTGGGCGTGATGATCTTTCAGTGCTGCGATAGATTTAGCATCAGCAGATTCAACATCAAGCAGCGTGCGTTCTTTCAACCAACGGACGGTAAACGTTCGCCAGAATTCATAGGAATTTGGTAACGGTTCAGAGTCTTTAAGCACCGCCAATGAAAACAACGCATCGGGCTCGGCTTGCTTTTTCAATGCCGACTGGAATACAACCACTGCCTTACTGACTGGCGCTAAGTCTGGATTCGGGCGTAATGACAGGTAACCCGATGGGGCCAAGGACAATTGCAGATTCATGAGTGAGTTTTGGTCTATTCCGTTGTTTTTGTAGCGGTGATTTTACCTTATTTATGGGGTGACTGGAGGATTAGAACTGAGGTTGTTGGGTGGTGTATATGCCGGAGTAAAAGCGCGGTTATTTGCCGCAGACCTAGATAAAGACAGAAATCGCTCCATTCACAGTTTTAGTAACTGGTTCAAGCAATCTTAGAGGGTAAGGTTAAGTCAGAGAGGCAGGTTAAGAGGTGATGTAGGGCAAGTCATCAAAAGAGCAACAGTGAGATAATCAACACTTCATAGTGCCACCCTAGGAGCCGCTGCAAAGCGGCGTGGTGCCTGTACTTTGGACGGTCCAGCACCACGCCTAACACAAACCATGCAGGGCATGGTCGAGAGCAGTATTGCCTTTTTTGCCTTAAAAAACTAGGTGGTTGTTCAGACTATCGCCCGATGATTGTGCTCGCAGCCATGATTAATCATTCCGTTAAGTGCCCGCCTCTACTTTTGTGTCCGCTGTCGAACACAAGTCATTATCTGTCAGTCCTGTGATCGTGGTCACCGATACTGCTCTGTGGCGTGTTCAGCTCTCAATCGCCAGTGGCTGAATCGTGAAAGCGCTCATCGCTATAGGCAAACTCGCCGCGCAAAACACAACAATGCACAGCGCCAACAGCGCTATCGAGAACGTCAACGACAAGCACCCAAACCGATCAAAGAAGAAAAAGTAACGCATCATAGTTCCACTTCTCCATGCAATGCGGTCTCCTTGTCTTTGCATCGATCCAAGGCTCTCTCATCGATCATTGTTGACCACTCAGTAGACAAAACTGCCCGTCACATAAAACCATTGTGTTGTCATTTTTGCAGATGTCGTGTGGATGTTTTTTTACGACGGGATTTTCTGCAACAAACACAACGTGATCGCCACCGATCCTAGTCCGGTGCTTTTCTCTATCAACGAAGAGCGACTGCATGACTATTAATGAACAGCTTCGTAGCAATATTCTGCGCTACCACTTTGTCGAACACTGGCGTGTCGGCACCATTGCCACCCAATTGGGTGTGCACCATACCAGTGTCGAACGGATTATCAGTCAGGCGGGTATGCCAAAGATCGAACGCGCTAAACGTGCTTCGATCATTGATCCCTATCTGCCGTTTATTCACGACACGCTCGCACAGTATCCCAAGCTCAGTGCGGCACGGCTCTACCAGATGGTACAAAGCCGCGGTTATAGCGGTGGGCCAAGTCACTTTCGGCAATGGATCGCCCAACTTCGACCACGCAAAGTTCCAGAAGCCTATCAACGCTTAAAGACTTTACCCGGTGAGCAAGCGCAGATGGATTGGGGTCACTTCGGCCACTTAACCATCGGTCGCGCCAAACGTCCGTTAATGGCTTTTGTGATAGTGATGAGTTACTCGCGGATGGTGTTCTTGCGGTTCTACCTTAACGCGCAGATGTCGAGCTTTTTGCATGGCCATGTCAGTGCCTTTGCAGCACTTGGGGTACCGAAAGTGATGCTCTACGACAACCTTAAGTCGGCAGTACTTCAACGCCATGACACATCAATCCATTTTAATCCCGAGCTCATCGCACTGTCTGCCCACTACCGATACGAACCACGGCCAGTGGCGGTCGCACGGGGCAATGAAAAAGGTCGGGTGGAACGCACTATTCGCTATATTCGCGATAACTTCTTTGCCGCGCGCCCTTTTATTGATCTGGCCGACCTCAATGTTCAGGCCGATCACTGGTGTCGCGAGATAGCAACGTTGCGACGATGTCCGGGTGAGCCTGAGCTTAACGTCGCACAAGCCTTTGAACAAGAACGCGAACAGTTGTTTGCAGCCCTTCCCGATAGCGATTACGACAGCGATGAATCGCTGGTGGTCAGTGTGGGTAAAACCCCGTATGCACGGTTCGATCTGAACGACTACTCAGTACCGCATCAGCAGGTGCGTCAATCGCTGAGTGTACGAGCGGGGGTTGATCAGATCCGCATCTTCGCAGGTGATGAGAGGGTTGCAGTGCATGATCGCCACTATGGCAAGGGGGAGTTGATCGAAAACCCACAGCATGTGGAAGCCCTACGGAAAGCCAAAAAACAAGCCAGAGCACATGAACCGCAACACCGGCTGTATCAAGCGGCACCCGCCAGTGAAGCGCTGCTTCACCAGGGCGTGGAAAGAGGCTATCCGCTACAACGCAGTCTCAACGAGCTAACGTTGTGGTTGGAACACTATGGTGCCGTCGAACTGCAGGCGAGTATCAAAGAGGCGTTAGATAAATCGTGTTATCACACCGCAGGCGTTCTGCAAGTGCTCGAACGACGGCGTGAGTCACAGCAGCGGCCGGTGCCGTTGGCCAACGGGCTCTGCGATAAAGCGCTTGATCACCCAACGATCAGAACCGCTTCTTTGCGTGACTATGATCGGCTTCATGAGTCACTTAACGATGAAGACAACACAAGCAACACAGGACATGACGATGACTGATACGCCAGCGGTGTTAACCGACATGTTGGCACAGCGTGCCACTGCTTTGAAGCTGTACGGCTTACTGTCTCATTGGAATGAACTTGATCCCGACTCCCCGTGGGTCGCCACGCTTATCGATTGGGAGGAAAGCGAACGCAGTCGCCGCGGGCTAGAGCGGCGCCTGCGCAATGCCCATCTGGGTCGATTTAAACCGTTAGCTGACTTTGATTGGCAGTGGCCCAAACAACTTGATCGATCTTTGATTGCCGAGTTAATGCAGTTAGACTTTATTACTGATAAGAACAACGCCGTGTTACTCGGATCCAACGGCGTTGGCAAGACGATGATTGCCAAAAACCTAGCTCATCAAGCCGTGCTTAAAGGTCATAGCGTACTGTTCACTAGCGCCTCTGAGATGCTTAATCTACTTGATGCGCAAGACGGTGCGTTGTCACTGCAGCGGCGCTTAAAATACTTTGCACAACCTGAGTTATTAGTCATCGATGAGGTGGGTTACTTATCCTACGCCAATCGCCACGCAGACTTGCTGTTTGAAATTATCAATCGTCGATACGAAACCAAATCCACCATCGTCACCACCAACCGGCCCTTCTCCGAATGGCATGAAGTCTTTCCTAACGCCGCCTGTGTCGTCTCATTGGTAGACCGACTAGTACATCACGCACAGATCATCGCGATAGATGGTGACTCTTATCGCATGAAGGAAGCTCAGGAAAAATCAGTGATGGCAAAAACGGCCCAAAAAACCAAACCCCGAGGATCTAAAACCAACACCACCAAAAAGGAAATCTGAGCATGCCAATGACATTCATACAAATGACCACTCACTGGGAAGCCGAAGAAGCACACAGCGTCATCGAGTTTCTGGATCAACTGCGCGACGCACTCTGGCAACGCCACGGTGAGGGGATCACACAGATGCAGCGCGAAGGTTCAGGTTCTACTGTTCATAACGACCGTCAACATGACTTGCCGTTTGATGACCCATTGGATTTTTGATTTACATCTCGACAGATGCTCGGTATGGATTAAGCCCATATCGGGTATTTTTGATCAAAACC
>JAYJMJ010012816.1:0-23029 GCA_036873875.1 Laminaria ephemera | reverse complement strand
CCGAACGCCATTTCTCCGGATAGAGTGAGTGCTTGGGCCAAAAGTGATTTCCTCTTGAGATAATGCGAACTCAAAACCTGGCACTTGAGTTGGTGTAGGATGTAGAGTGGAACTGCTGATGCCCAAGTTTGGCATGTACTAGGGATATCTTGTCGGTATGGATAAGATCGCACCCTTGCACCAATGTGCCACGAATGGCCGGCCCTGAGTCGAAACGCCGGTCTGAGACACGCCTTGTCAGTTCGATTTGTACCTGATGACTCACCAATCTCTTTATCGGCGGATGCTTGGTATCTCTCCACGGCCGTCTGGTGGGTGCAAGTTGCGTTGATCCTTTTGGGATCCAAACCATACCGACGAACCAAATCGACGAGCACGGTCTAATCACGCGGCTAGGAAGCGCATGCACCAGGACGGGCAGTACTTTTCTGCGTACGTTAATGTTTAGCTGCTTAACATGCAGTTTGGACACAACCCCTACCCAAGAATCCCGAGGTTCTCCGTGGCTGCCGACGACGCCGTCATCGTCATGATTGTACATTGCCGTTTTGACATATCCCCTACTGAAGTTTTCGGGGTTACCCCGTGCCGATGACGCCGTACTCGTCATGTTATCACATTGTCGTTTGGACATATCCCCTCCCCAAGCATCCGGGTTGCCCCATGCCCACGACACTGTATTCGTCATACGAAATACATTATAGACATATATTCCCTCTCAAGCCTTGAACGGGTTAACACAACAGATGTCTGTACCTAATGACGCTCCGAACGGCTACCCTCTTCGGGGATCTATCGGGGCAGAACACGAGGCGCCCCAGCTCTCTCGTCCAACTTGGTCCCGCCCTTGGACCACGAAGAGGGAGGAGCGGCGACTGCCCCTGTTTGTGCGCATGTCCAAGGGCCAATCTGTCTCGCCCTCGAACGTGGCCATGCCCGACACTGCCGGTAAGGGATTGTACGTCGATGACGGAGTTCTACGTTGTCTACTGGTTTGGGGACTTGACACGGTTCGTGAGGGATTGTACGCCGACGCCAGATTCTGTGTTTTCTGCGGGTTGAGCCTGACCTCGATGGAAATTATTAAATGTCGGCGCCTGGGTACATATTCCCTACTGGTTGATGCTGGTATAGCGAATAGTCCGGCGGAGGCACCAGCCACGTGAAGGGTGTGCAGATGTGTCTGGCACGCATACACTCTAGCGTGCCGAGTACGGGCGATATCTAAGCGGCAAAGGTTTGGGTTGTGCGATATTTAATTTGTCGAGGCGGGAGCTAAATGAGAAGCTGGAGAAGGCGGGTTTCCACCATATTGTAGCATGCGACGGGTGTGTACTGTGGTGCACCTGCTGTCCTTGACGATCGAATGGTGAGTCCGCGCAAGTATGGACTTTATGTCGTCATCAAGGTTCGGTTGCTTACTGGACATGATAAAGAGTAGGTTGGAGTGGCTGTGTGCACATCCTCCGACCGCAATCGACGTTGCATTATCACATAAATGTGTCGCGTGGTATACCTCGGAGGGAACCTTGTTGTATCTCCTCGCTGTACGCCAACGGGTATTATAGCCGGAAGTAGCGATTGTCTGGAAACATATACCTAAATATGCTTGGAAGGTTCCGGACAGACGGTACACCTACCTTTCCAATGAAACGCGTACACTCTTCCAAGTGTATATTTAGTCGGCGGCGGTTGGCGAAAAGTGAGCTATTGGTCTACACTACTTGTTCAAGAATGATTCAACAACCCAGATGTATCGTCATTGAACTTAGCCGTGGACCACCGACGCAGCAGTACGTTTGACCGATGGTGCACCCTTTGTAGTGCGGCCGTCGACTCTCCAATATTGATATACCCGTGGCAGCTGAGCTTGTCTGGACGCTTATTCACTGCGACATTCCTACTTCTATCAAATAGCTTGACCCAGTGCATTGATGGCTTGGTGCACTTACCCCGTATGAAGTTTGGTCCCCACCGCCCCCCTTGGCTAGCACCAACGTTTACGTTCTGACACCTTTTTAATCTTTCGGAACCTCCACCATCCGTGACGTAAATAAACATCGCAATATAGGTCCACGGAGCATCTGGTTCGACAACTGCCCTGCGTGCGAGCGTGCTGCTTGTGTCGAGCACCGGGTGGTCGTACCACTGTCCCGCAGTGTTCGGAGTAGCAGCAATCTCAGGTCTTCGTTCCCGCTGGGCGACATTAGCCATGACCATGGTCGAAGAGATGTGCACATGGAGGGCAAGCCAATCACGTGAGTCTTTTCGCACTACACGATGCAGTCGTTACGCGCCACGATATGGGTAGTACTTGTTGGTCAAAGAAATTGTGCCAGTCGTCATTCCTCAGCTGAGGAACTGCCCAATATTGCTGGATCTCGAGAACAGTATTCGATTTATATCTAGGCTGCGGGATTGACCATCATATGATGCTTAGAACGCTTCTCAAAATCGGTTTTATGGTGAGATATCGAGGCCCGCAAGTGAAGAGCGTCAGAAAATTGGGTGCACCCCAGCTGTAGCGTGCGTCTTGGCCAGAGACACGTCATACGGTACGGGTATCACCTACAGTTTTTGAAGCTCCGGATTTGAGGAGCTCTGTATGTCACCCAACAACCGGCCTTGATATATGATGCCAATCTGTTGTAAGCCCGATATACAATCTCATGGGCTATAAGGGGTGTCGAACGAATAGTACGTGAAATATGTAGCTACCATATATGCAAGCCGTACGCCTGTGTGCAAACGTGTATCGCGATGTTGACTGACATTGACATATTCAATACGCGCTCATGTTGTGAGATGTGAGATTTCATAAATACCCAACCGCGCCAGTGGCTTTAACGATCAAGTGAAAACTGGGTTACCTCCCCTACCGTAGGTCGGGTAGCGCCTAATCAAGGCTTTCAGACCCTTACAAAACGGTTGCAAACCGTACACTACAAGGCACCTGATACTAAAGAGGATACTATGAAAAGCAGGCTGATATATGCGGGAAGTTATGAGATGCTTGAGCCGCTATACTTCTGGTAGTGTAGCACGCACACTGTCGACAAAACGAAACCCAACGTGGGTCGGTATTTATGTGTATTCTAAGTGTCCTGCACTACTGCAATCCATGTATCTCACTTCTTTACCGCTTCGGGCCACTTGGTGGGTACGTCCGTCTACCCGCAGTAAAGAAAAGGCGTGGAGGCAGCACGAGCCGAGGAAGGAGAATGAGAGGTCCCCGAGGGTCCCGCTGGCCAATCGCTGCGAGTCCCTCCCGAGGCCTTCGACACAGCCGCCTGCGCTGGTCCGTGTCACTGGCGCGACAAGGTGCTGTGTTCGATGCTTATCTATAGATGCACATACTAGTGAGTACACGGAAAGCATATTTGGCGTACTGCGTCAGCTTTTGGGTTCACAATGAATTGTGCACGGCACGGTGTCGGAAAGCAATTTCTACAGTATTGCTTCGCTGGTTCGATGCGCCTGCCGGCGGTGAATCTACAGCTGGGCACTCACGGTGCCACGACACAAAGGTTATATGTATGAACTCTTGTAAACGTGAATACCACCTGGTGGAACATAGTGGAATAAGAAGTGAGCTGGAGGCACCTGCCTGTAGAATATGAACTGCCCCACGGAGAGACGTGCCTGTTGTCTCTGCGTGCCCTCAGACTGCTACACAACCGTTGCATAACCATCTGGTGCATCGAGTACACCTAACACTATTCACCTATCGTACAACAATTTAACGGGTATGGGCCCAACTTGTTTCCGTCTGCCGGGGGTCTCCAAATTATTATTTTCTCCAACATCTGCTAAATCCCGTCAGCGTAAAAACATAGAATGTTCGACTTGTCCCGAGAATGGGATCGTTCGTCGGGTTAGGCGCACAATGCGATTCCAAATTCGGCATACGGTGAGGTATAGAGCTATCCACGTAGGTTTCCTGAGAAACAACGGGTACCCCCGTACCACAGCATCGCTCACGACGTGAAGGGCTGCTTCACATACAACACCGCGGCCCCAATGGTTTGAGTCTAGACCAGATATTACTGCATTTCATATGTATCAGCCACCTTTTGCCACAACAACTCGTGCCTCCAACAGCCAATTACGCCCTCCTAATAACACAGCGATGGGTTCAGAGAGGGTTAAGAAATGAGGTGCTAAAGCTGACCACGGTTACCGTAGTGTGAGAACTGATTCAGCCTTTTGTTTCCGCAGCTCGGGTCTTCTCGGGCAAGCGTCTGCCCTGTTGATTTATTTGCAAGTCGTAACTTTCGGTGTGTTCTTGGTTTGCTACATGCACTGTCATGGACACCTCTACTGTCTTCGGAGGAAGTACAAGGATGCCGGAAGAGCCTCGACAAGAACCCGTCTGCATCCCGCCGCGCACTTATCGTAGGGTGTTGATGGCAGTCAGCTTCGTTGCTTGAACCAACCCCGAGCATTTTCAATCCAAACGTCCGGTACAACCCCGAGCATGTACAATGCAAGATTCGATGCAAATCGACGAGCAGTAGAGATGCTGAACCTTTTGTGAGACCAAAAACGAGAAGGCACGTACCGGGGAGAAGGGATGACGCTGGTGACCACGACGTGTCTAGAAGGAGGCTAAGGGTAAAACCTCTCATTGCAATGAGCTGAGCTGGGACGTAAAAGTGGTGACAGAAATTCACCCGTGCGGCATCGGTTCCAATTTGGACTCATGCTACAACAGGGGTGCCCCTGCATATTCTGATCCTCCTCACGTGAAGAGTTATATACCTTACCCTAAACCAAGCTTGGAGAAAATATACACGCTCATTCCAGTGAACAACGCCATGACCTAGGTATACACTGAATATCATGTGAACCCCCAAACAGGATTTCAGCAATAGGGGATAGTTCCTTAGTTGAGGAGCCCCGTGAGCCGTACATGTTGTATCTAAAACTTCTACCGATAACGTAGCACGCATCTGGGGGCCGAGACGTACCTGTTCACGACCCATTATTCCAGATTTAACCTTAGCCGCCATTTTTGTTCTCGATTTCCCAGCAGTTGCCATGATCGCGATATAATTTTTAAATGGTCCAGTTCTCCGAATATGTGTACACGCCGCCATTGACTCGACATGTTTGCCATGCGCGATTCCCCCACCGCTTGCCGGGTTGGCGGGATAGTGTTAACAGGCGCGTGGTAGGCTCGGAGGTGGTGCACGGGCGGTTCGGGGAGGGGCGTCAAGGCCACCTGCAGAGCAAATCGAACGCTCCTTTCGTCAAGACAGAGGTGACACGCAACCCTCATCTTCGAGGTGTCCAACACAAAGGCCAACCAACGACCACGGTGCATAGCACCCAGCACCAACGCGTTCGTCCGGCTAACATACGTGCGGAGCCGAGCACACAGGTGTGCACGATTTCAACATTCAAAAGTAATTCAAAGTGGTAGACGTCGCCTACAAAGTGACAAGCGTCCGCTACAGCCATGCCAGCACAAGGTTCCCGCAGTTTTCGGGCAGGTCAATGTCGCGAAACGCGTGCAAGGAAATTGTTTATAGAGGGTTGCTCGTAAAACCGGTTGCGTACGAACGTAGATTAGGCTGTCCATAAAGCATGAAACTGTCGAGAATCTTGAAAGGTCCTGGTTGCCCCAGCGAAGGTGACTCGTATCACGGATCAAGGTCTATTCTATCGACACGTGCCGGCTCTAAAGCGAGAATGTACAGCTACCTTCCGCTGAGAGTAGTGGTGGTCGGAGTAGGGGCGCGGTACGTGGTGTCGGCTGACAGCAGGAAATATCTCAACGTCCAAACGAGGTTGCGTCGTATTCCATCCACCATCCACGTCATTAACGCTGGCACCGACTACCTCGCACCGCGCGGGTAGCCCAACTCAAACTATATTTTGCCATGTTGCGTCGAACCCATTTCAGTACATCCATAACTTCAACAACGAACCAATACCCTTTGGCAGAGGTAGCGCGAAGTGAACTTTGTTTTTCCAAGTGGCGTTGACACGAGGGAACCACACCCGCCACGTCTATAACGCACAATCGCTCTTTCACGGGGGGTGCGCAATCTGAACCATTTTTAGTTTGGTAGTGTTGGCACCAGTAAGTACATCCGCCACGTCTGACACGTGCTATTGCCCTTTGACGGGCGTACGTAGCGAAAATCAAAGTTTATTTTGCCTTTTATTGTCGGCATATTTTTACTACCTCCGCAATTTCTACTGTAGAACGAATGTTTGCTATTTAACGCCGGTAGCGCAAGCTGGACATAATTTCGCCAAGTAGCATTGACACGAGTGAACTACACCGGCCATGTCTAAGACGCAGTACTGCCCTTTGCCGGGGGTTGCGAAAATTCAATGTTTGTTTCCCAAGTAGCGTCGACACAAGTACAGTACACATGCCACTTCTTAACAGCGCCATTGAGGTTTGGCGGGGGTAGCGCAAATGACGCTGAAACAATATTGGGCAAATAACCATAAACAGGTACACCTGTTCCGATTTGAGTCAAAAATAGGTACAGCCTAAGACCAAGTGAAAACTCACTCCTCGAACCCTAGGATTGTCGAGAAGGCACAGCCGACGCATGCTACCGTAGAGGTGCACCAATTGTTTTCTGACGTTCCTCACGTGACAGGCTCTATACCTCACCCACAAAACGATTTGGAGAAAACGAAAAGTGCGACCTGATGAAAAAGCTCGTGTCCGAGTTACACAACGAAGAATCGCGAAATAGGAATGGAATTCGAACGATTTGGGTTAAGGAGCCCCGTCATTCAGGATTGTTTTCAGCCAAAATGTTCTACCTCTAACGTGGCACGCGTGTTGCCTACAGAGTCCCCTTCAGTGTACCGTCGTTCATCACTTTCTTTCTTTGTTTTTTAAGTACAATCGGGTATTCATCTTCCTCTACCCCCGTCTCGAAAGGGATGCGTGGTCAATGGTCAAATGACTAAAGCAAGCACTAAATGAGTACGCCCCCTCCCCCCCCCCCCTCCCTAGTAGGTAGCCCCTCTTAAGAGACCCGGCGATAAGGCAAAATTGTATACAAGGGACCTAAGAATCCTGCGCATCGACAATTCTCCCTTTGCGGGACCTCGTCCCATACAGCGGACGAACCGCTCAATAAGGGACCCCAGGTCCCTTTAAATGGGATAATACATTGTCTCTCGCTTTCCAACCGCCACGCAGATTACCAGAAAACGAGTTGTATGCCCCGAAACCGGCGGATCTCTTCTAAACTTATAAGGGACGTCGATATCTAAAGGACCTCTCGGCCAGGGTGCACTACGGTCCCTTAAACAGGGCAACGACCAGGGTACACTAGGTTCCTTTAAACAGGGCTATCTGCTGCTGTATTACCTGCCCATAAATGGATGAGTGGTGAGACAAAACTTAATATAAATACGTAGCCCTAGAGGCTGGAAGATCGAACAAATGAGAAAATGACGAGATGACCAGTGAAAAAAATAAACACTGTAAGCAAGTGATTGAGCCTAAAAAACAATCGAAAAACAGCTGAAACCCAGACATAACAACCACATACGCGTGTACCTGGGTCAGTACGCCTCAGAAACAGGTACGATTTCTTTTCGGCCACGCGCGTGCTTCGTATGGCGTATTTTTCACTTGATGTGAGGCTGTACCTGTTTTGGGGTCAAAACCGACCAGATATACCTACCGTTTTTTTATTGTCCTAAAATATTATACTACACCCGCCACTTCTAAAACGCACGTTTGCCCTTTGATGGAGATAGACAAGAGATCACTACGCCCAGGCCCTTGGAGGAAGCGTCGGCAGCGACGCGAACGACACCTCCAATTCGAGGATGCGCCGATATTCGGTCGAAGGCACATCAATGATGCCCATGACTTCTCCGTCGTTTCTGGTCTGCGATGAAGAGCCAGCCAACATCCCACGGCCTTCACCGACCTCGTCCACCTCTTGGCCCTCGTCAGTCACGCCTTCGACCGCTTCCCCTGTGGTGGACGACGACGGCAGCTGCGGATGTGGTGCTGCTTACCCGTTTGGTGCGTTCGCGGATGGCATGTGATGGGGCGTGATATGCACCCACCCCGGCCCTAGACATATGCGGTAAAGCGACGTAGATTCCGTTGCTAGGCATGTGTTGTGCTGCGATACGAACCCCGTTCCTCGACGCTTTAATTACGTCGTGGTGGTGTCTGCAGTGACCATCGTCTATACGGTGGGGAGTTGATTGGCCTCGGCGTGAACGGTGGGGGCAGAGGAGATACTCCTGGCGCTTGGCGGGGGGGCAAGTGGAAATGGTGGAAGTGGGTGCCGGAAGTGACAACACGGGTAGTGGGCGGCGCAATTGGGAACGGTGAAAATACATCGGTAGCCTAGGTGGCAACATGAGTCATGGTTGCCGTTGACACTACCTGCCGAGAGGTTCTGTTCGATGGCCAAGACGGCAACACGCGGCATGGGTTCAGATCGACAGCGTGCATGACACCAGTATCAGTGCGGTGGGACGAAAGCAGGGCTTCACAATGTTGGCGGGACTGTGTTGTTTACATTCCGCTCCGGAATCACCACCCTACGTAGGTTCTACACGGCAGAGAAGCTCCCGTGGCTGTTGTCGACGAGACTGAAGTAGATAGAAAGCAGACAGTCGCGTAAGGTTGATCCACGCTAAGCCCACAACTTGTTACGAACCGGACAACAAGTGTGTCTTCGCAAACCGGAACTCAAACAGTAAGTCAGGCAACGTACCCTCCTTCCCAGGGAGATGATGGTTGATGTGCGTGGTAGTAAACCGTTAACGTCAAGGCGGTACGGATGGGTGATTACCGCATCAGCAACGGTGGACTTTAGCGTGGGTGGTGGGAGCTCCAGGTACTGATCCCCCACGTGTTGGAACTCAGCAATACATAGTCGAACACGAACTTCTGCAGCAAAAGGGTTAGGCGTGAAAACAAAATATTGATTTTCAGTGGAGGTTGATGGACACCAGGTGTACAGTATTTGGGGGGTCGTTTACGGCAAAGAAGAAAATACGGGTGCTGTTTGCATAGAAAATGGAGTTCTAGCACGGGTGATTAGAGTATCAGCGCACCGGCCCCCAACGGGTTGAATATTGGATAACTATGTCGGCACCCGTATGTTGCAGCGAGGAGTACACGTGGGAGCGTTAGGTGTAGGGTCTCAACAGTAAAACATGGCGGAAACACATCAGTAGTGGGTACATGACAGCAAGGAAGTAGAGCCGAATGCTTCGTGCATACCAAAAACATGAATCTGTAGCAAGGGTGATTAGATCACGCGTGCACCGATTCCCAATATGTTGGGACCCAGAAACACATGTCGGAATCCAAACGATGGCAGCGAGGGGTAGTTGTGGAAGATTGACCCGTGTTTCAGTAGGGAATGATGGTACTAAGATTGCAGTGGATGTTCCACGCCAAGGTTTAAGAAATAGTTGCTGACCGCAGACGCAAGTGGGACTTCAGCACGGGTGATTGAATGGTCAGTGCATCGGTCCCTTGCCTGATAAAACCCTCGGAAATGGATGTCAAAATCCAAACGGCTGCAGCGAGGGGTAGACAATGAAGAAAACATACGACTATCACAAGAACAAGTTCGAATCTCAGTCGTGATCGATCGTTCACGGCAACAGTGTAAAAGTAGGGCCAGGAACTGGTCGCATATCAATATGGTCTCTAGCACGGGTGATTGGATCACCAGCGCATCTGTTCCCCGTATGTTCGAGCCCCAAAGCAGAAGTCGGATTCCAAATTGTTGCAGCGAGGGGTAGTCTTTGGAACAACTATTGATACAGTTTACGTAGAACGAGGAACTCTCGCACGGATGATTCGATCTCCAGCGCATCGACCCCCCTACGTTAGAGCACCAAGAACACCATCGGGGATCAGGAGGTGTGAAAGATAACTGGAAATTGATGTTTGGTAGGCAGGTAGAGGTGCATCGTAGCGGTAGTGGTGTGTAGTGGATGGTCGTCCACTGGAAAGTGGCAGGGAAGGGTAAAGTTCGCATAGCCAGGGGGAGTCGAGCACGGATGAACGGATCTCCAGCGAATCGACTTCATGTATGTTGGGCCCCGAAACTCCACAGCGATTGGAAGGAGGAGTGGACGGTAATGGAGATTTTGGTTTTGGTAGACAAGTGGGGATACATCGAAGCAGTGCTGGTATACTGGAGAAGTTGTCGACGGAACGGCAATAGGGACGGGTGCTGTTCCCATAGCTACGGGAAGTCGGGCACGGATGAGTGCATATTCAGCGCATCTATCTCCCATACGTTCAACGCCTATAGTACACAGCTAGTGGACGGAAGTGTGAACGAGAACGGAAAATCGATGTTCTTCAGCCCATTGGGGATTCATCGTAGCACTAGTGGTGTAAAGTGAAGGGTCGTCCGCGTGAAGGCGGTAGGGGCAAGTGCTATTCGCATAGCAAGGGGACGTCGAGCACGCGTGAGTGGGTCTCCGGTGCATCGATCCCCAACATGCTCGAACCCCGATATATATATTGGCACCAGGCACGTCAACGCTGTTTCTGTGGAAGAGCACATACTATTCTCAGAACATGGTGGGGGCCGTAGGGTAGGGGCTTTGGTTCGTTCATGGCAACGGCAAGGGCGCATGTGCTGCGCGCATGGCAAGAGGAGGTAGATCGTCGATGATTAGATCGCCGGCGCATAGATTTCTCACATGTGGGAACCCGAGCTTCGGCAGGCAGGGGTAGGAGAGGTGAAAGAGAATGGCTGATTGATGTCCAGCAGAAACGTTTGGATACACGGTGAACCATTGGTATACCTACGAAGTACAGCAGAAGGTCCCCCACGGGAAGTCGGTAGGGATGGGTGCTGGAAGTAGTTGGTTTGTCACGAGACTGCAGTTATCGAGCACGGCTGATTGGATCTACCGAGCATCGGTCGCCTATGTGTTGGCACCTACGTCCGGTCCAGAAAACCTGCAAGTAGATGGATTGGTGAATTTGATATTTTGTAGGATTTGCTTGACGGAATCTCGCGCATGGTGTTCGACGTATCAGGTGTGCAACCAACCGTCGCGGGCACACTCAACCTTTGCTACTGCCTGCTACAGAATGTGCAGGCCAACAAGAAACACTCAATCAGTGCAAGGCTTAAAATCGTGTTGCGACACCTAACCCCCTTAAACACAGGTAAATATTTATGGTATGATTTAGTGTTGTGCAGCGCCCTCCCGTGGATACGAGTTCTCCATCCGGAATTCCTAGCCCCCCCTGATAACTTGAGTCTAACGTTATGATTGCGCTCGTTCTAAATCGTGGGGTTATACTGTAGTAAACCGCCGTGTTGTCAGGATTGGCGAGTGGAACCACCACACGTCGCGGAGGGAGCCATAAACCTCGCGCTGCACACCACAGGATGGCAGCAGAGGCCGTCTTGCACACCACGCTCTGTGTGGTTCTAAGGGGCTTGGAACCCAAACCATGGAACCCGGGGATGGAACCAATATGTCTCCTTATGACCACAAGGAAAATCATAGCGCAAGTTTCATCTCCGCCCTTGTTGACTGCAGGGCGTGATTTGTGCATTACACGATGGCAGCAGAGCGCGGTTATCCCACCGTTTGTCGGCGGCACACAGTGAACCTTACACAACGCAATATGGCTGGAGAGCGTGTCGTGCACACGACACGATGGCGTCACGAAGTATCCATGCCAAAGAATGGCAGAAACTCGTGTCTTTCCCACCACATAACATACGATGTTCTTAATTGAGAATAGCCTTTCCGATGAGAATGAACAACTTATTTCGGTCTGAGAAGGATACATTTTCCTGAGAGTTAAAATTTGCTCGTGAAAATACAGTTATTGGCAGAAGTCATCAATCCGGATTTCGAAACATAATCGAAATCCGGAATGGCAGTGTCGAGAAACAGATGATACAAGAAGTCCGCAAGTAGTCGAGAGACGCCTCCCCTCGAAACACAAAATATCTTGTACCATCTGTTTTTCGACATTGACAATGTCGGGTTTGATTACTTTTAGTACGATCGATACAGTAACTGTTCCAAACAGCTGAAGCTCCTACAGCAGTATTAAATTTGAGTCTCAGGAACAAACCTCTTTCGAAAGGCAAAAACTCAAAAACGAGTCTCATTCCCATCGAAAAGTAGGAAATCGGCTGTTAGACGGCGAGCGGATATTCGGTTTAGGGAAACACGTGCAAGGGCGTCACATTCTAAGGGAAGGGCGTAAGAAATAGTTCTGAGGGTCCTCGCTCGAGGAGCTCTATTGCCAACCCGTAACCTGACTTTAGAAAATTAATAGGCGAATAGTCCGATGGACAATGCCATGGCCTACGTGTAAAACCCAAATGATTACAGAATACACGTGCCACGACAGAGGTGCGCCCTAATTTTCTGAGGCTCTTCATCTGAAAAGGTCCACACGAAACACGAACACTGACGGCGACAAAGAAAGAAAACGCAGCCTGATCGACGATCCCATGGCCCAGGCATACAACAGGTTACACTGTGTGTTCGATGCCATCGTGTACTCCCTCAGTTCAAGAACGCCGTTATTGACAAGATTTGTTTTATACAGAAAGCTTGTTGCTTATCTTTCGAACTGCGTTGTCATTATCGTGTTTCTGGGTCGTGGGAGAGAGAGATTTCTCCCCTTGGCCAGGTACACCAATTGCAGCCTCCTGCAATCCCCTATATATCTCGCCCACACATTAACCGTCTCTCTCTCCCTAATATGATATCATTCCTAACTATTACCGCTTACTGTCGTCTCGGATGACCAAGCCTCCGAATGGTACCGTACCATTCGACTCCTCCGATCTATCTCAAACATAACATAACACAACAACAAAGAAAAAATAAATGTACGGAACCCCGGCCACCCGTACCACTCCCCCCCGCCCCCCATGCGAAAGAACAAACAGGGGCGGGCGGGTGGGAAAGAAAAGACTCAAATTTCCTGGCTTGGTTGAGCAGTCCAGCGACTCCTCATGTCTGCTCACGTTATCAGCAAGAATCCCAACTCGCTCGCGTTGGGGGTGTGTTTGCAAACCTGCACGAGACGAGTTCCACACGAGACTGCTCGTGGTGTGCTTATTTCTGATTGCTACAATAGACTCTGACCCAGGTCCCCAACAAAGACATGCCTCATTCCCACCGACAAATAAACGTCGTTTTGGCGTTACTTTGTTTTCGTGTACGTTTACAGACAAACCCATCCTTCATTGTTTATCGTTCGATTGGGTTGTCATTCTCGTCGTTCTGGGTCGTGGGAGAGAGATATTTCTTCCCTTGGCCAGATACACCTACCACAGCCTCCTGCAATCTCCTCTGTGTCTCGCCTATACATTCACCGTCTCTCTCTGCCTTATATGGTACCATCCGGGTTCCTAACTATGATCGCCTACAGTCGCCTCGGACGACCAAGCCTCGGAATGGTACCGTACGATTCGACTCCTCCAACTCCGAGGTAATTTGATGCTACTGTTGCCGTACACTAGCTATTATTTCCTAGTCCAGGCTGTACCTTCCCCCGGTTGTCAAACCGCCCCTTGTCATGCCAGGACTACCTTACGTGGCACCCTAATCGAATTATCTACAGTATTGTGCGTATACACCTTGTACGCGCAGGGTCTTCACCGCCTTTCTCTCTGAATCGTTCGATCCAATATTCCCCCTCGACCTGCAAGCGTGGTCGATCCCCCGATACGCAACGAGTGCAGGGCGGGCGCATCGGGATTACGACTTGTTAATAACTCCATAATTTCTCGAAGAGCTCGACTGTACCCCGCCACTAACACAGACTTGCCACAACAATACGAGGAGAGGGGGGCGTGGTGGGGAATACCAGACAAGCATGACGTGCAACCTCAACATACGGCAACGGCACCGCTGTCGGTCCTGACGAACGACCTCGAACCGCGAACTTCGTTCCGTGTTCGTATGCGTACGCTTCCAAGCTGTACCTGGTCACCCTTCGGCCTCTCAAAACACGCATTTACCTTGAAGACCCGTTGCCATGGCATGTATTCCAACTGTGTGCTGTTGGCGTAAAGTGCGACCTCACCCCGCATCATGCCATGCACGGGGTGCGCCGCCCCTGAATCGGCGGTAAACCTCTCGCCCGACGGTGCCACCGCACAACAACTCAGACATAACCCCAGCCACAACAACCTCACCTCCAGACCCAATGGGGGGATGAGATTTCCTTCTCGTTAAAATCATACCAAAGAAGACCGGCAGGCGAACTCGGTGGGGAGTTCCCGCCGTCACGTGCGACCGTACACCAACAAACGTCCACAAACACCCCCACTACCACACACGGACACGCTCCCACACCCACGCACAGTCTGAGTACACACAGGACCAAGGGGGCCATGACCGGTAGCTCCACTCCTGCTATCCGATGGATATGCTTCAAAGACCGGTGGACAAACGCGGCGGGGAGTTCCTGCCGTCACCTGGGATCGTAGACACACACATCCACAACGTTCACACCCCCACCCCCACACACGGTCCCACTCACCCACACACCCACACACATGTTATGCGCACACTGGACCAAGGGGGCCGTGACCGGTAGCTCCGCTCCTACATTACGATGGATATACTGTATGGCAGCGAATTTCCGGAAGATGTTAAAAATGTAGTTCCAGCACGTCACCTGGCGCACGACCCCCAACGACAGACTGAATAAATGCCCAGACCTTGCGGCTGTCTGAATCGCTTAGATTCAAACACGCCCGGTAACCCATTAACCTGCGGACCATGCTACAAGAGTGGCGACCAGGCTCGTACGCGCGCCTAGTCGACCTCGCAACTGAAATTGTCGGAGTCTCCCCATCCGCCTCGCTAGCTGCTCGAACAGCCTCTAGCTCGCAGGCCGGGTGTCCTTGCAGTCTTCCTGAACCGGCAGCTGCGCACGGCTCCGCGTAGCAGTCACCAGGCCCGCTGCCCCTCCCTCGAATAGATCGGGTGGGCGCGCTCCTCGGCTCGCGGCGAGACCTTCGTCGTTGCCACGCGTGATTATAGTAGTCCTACCCCCTCCGGTCGTCATATTGCTCCTACGACCGTTCTTCGTCCACGGGCCGCGCCAGACCGGTGCCCTCCATCCATTGCTAGTTGCCGATGGCATCTCGTCGCACGAACGGATGCGTGCCCGAGTGAACTAGACGGGAGAAGGGGCGAGGGGGGAGGGGGGTGTGGGGGGGCGAATACTGCGTTCCAAGTGTGAGAGGGGGTGGGGGGGAGGAAGGAGGATACCCCCCATTCCCCTTCGACCCGGCAACGTCGATGGCGACGTGTTCTCTACACCAGAAACCTATGCGCTTCAAATACAGAGGAAACCCAACAAAGAAGTAAGACGGGGTGAAGCGAGGTGGCAGCGTCGTGCCTCCACCCGTATTACCAACGAGTGTGATGGCTACCTCTGAGTTGGTTACTCCTCTGTCCCAAATGTGCTTATCAGACGGAACGAACGAGCCCACGACACTCGTTGTGGGTTGGTGTGTCCAAGAACAGTAGAACTACCCCCCCGCACAACAATGACTTGGGAAACGGGGGAAGTAGTAAGATAGTTGCATCACAAGGCACTGCGTACGATATAATCCGCTTCGGTATCCCGCATAAATTCGATTCTTCAATTGTTTGTGTTTCTCTCTGCCTTTCTGTTTTGTTAATTTAGAACCGTTTATTTTACGGACAGATTTGTAGTCACGTGCCCACACTAGGCGACTGTCTCTTTTCAGTCATATGCAGAAGGGGCACCCAGGTACCTCGTGTAGTTGGCCATAAACGAGGTGACAATAACTTGAACAGCACAACGGCTCCAACATTGAGAGCACAAAGGAGCCGTCTTCAGTGCGGTGCTTTCCGCTAAACCTGAACAGTAACGTAGCTCTGCGTCGATGTAGGACAGTGCAACGACACACTATCAGCTGCTAACGAGGATCCAACAACCTCAGCATCCGCGGTACTCATGAAATGAGTCTGTTTGTGGTACTCGGTGATTGATACTGGTCTCCGGATATTGTCGGTTTCATATTATGGGGTTTCTTATGATGTGGCGCGGCATCATTGTTCCTGACTGATGTGGCTCGCCTGGGTTTTGGTGTGTGCCCCTTCGAGGTCAGTGCACGTGATAATATGATACGACGCTCATGTATGGCTTGGAGTGTTTGACGCAAAGGTACTCACCCAAGCAAGGGTCTGCGACATAAATGTGCGGCCCGTGTATGTTATGTATAGCGGTGAGACCGTTGACAGAAAGGTATCGGCTCCTGCACGTGTGTGTGTTTGTGGTTTGTGGTGATATATACGGCCGGACTCCCGTCTACGACGACTCTCCTCTATACGGCATAGGGGCACGCCGCGCAACAACACGACTGGTTGCGTTACCTACAGCAGTATACTTCAACAATCATATTTGTTCAGGCTTTTTTTGGCGCTAGACAAGGCGATAGGGCGACTCCACCCTATGCACGCAAAGAGCGACTCCGCCCTCGAGCGACCGCGCCCCCACGACTACGTGGCGGCGGTCGCCGCCCGTTGTGACTCCAGACACGTGCTACGATAGCGGTAGCACTTTTGGTAGAAGCGTTTACTGAATGACGGTGCTCCTTAGCCCAAATTCGTCGGAATTCCGTTCATTGTTTTGCAATAAGTTTCGTTGTGTATCTCTACTTAGGCCATGGGATTGTTCATCGCGTAGAACTTTAATTTTCCCCAAACCAGTTTTTGGGAGAGGTTTAGACCTCCACAAATCAGGAGCCTCAGCAAAAACAGGGTGCACCTCTACCGTAGCACGCGTCTCCACAAGGGACCTTGTGCTTCTCGCTGACGGCAGCGTACGGCCGTCGCGAGCCAGCCAGTCTTTCGACGTGACAGCATCTTCCTCAGAAACCAGGCGACGCCAGGAAATTAGATGTGTCATACCTACCTGCATCAGGGACCCTATGGTTTAATGCAGTGTAGGTGCCGTCATGTGACCTGTGAGGGCGATACCGCCCTCACCCGCTCGCCGCGACTCCACAGCGGCGACTCTCGCTGGCGTTATTGTAAAGCCATTGCGCGCTAGTAATGATGAGTACCGGGTATATATAATCTGCCTCAGTAACAACGCGAAACCAGGTTAACAGATGTAACATTACCTACCTGCATCAGGAACCCTATAGTTTAATGCAGCGTAGATACATACAAGTGACCAGTGATGGCCATGCCACCCTCCCCCGCTCGCCGCTGCTCCACAGCTACAACTCTCGCTGGACGCATGGTACAGCCATTGCGCGCCAGGAATTACTAGGTACCCGGTAAATTTTGATGCGTCATGCCTACTTACATCAGGGTTTCAATGCAGTGTAGGTTCTGTCAAGTGACCTGTAAGGGAGATGCAACCCTCACCGGCTCGCCGCGACTCCACAGCGGCGACTCTCGCTGGCGGCATGGTACAGCCATTGCGCGCCAGGAATTAGTAGGTACCGGGTATATACGAGTACCTTATTGTTGTCTTACCAGGGACCACATACTTGTACGAGTATAATTCGTAGGTAATTTGTTAATCTAGACTATGACAGTAGACTATTCTCTAGAAAGAGTAGATCTCTGTCGCAAAAGAGGTTGGCGCACAGCAAAAACCGTGCGGTAGTATACTGCGGCACATGGCCACCCTCCCAAGTCCTCGGCAATGACTCTCACTGGCGGCATGGTACGGACATTGCGCGCCATACGATCGTAGGTGTCCGGTGTATACGAGTACCTACACTTTACTCATACAGTGTAGGTTCTGCTAAGTGACGTGTAAGGGCGATGCCACCTTCACCGGCTCGCCGCAACTCTACAGCGGCGATTCACGCTTGCGGCATGGTACAGCCATTGCGCGCCAGAAATTAGTAGGTACCGTACACTTTCCCCATGCAGTATAGGTTCTGCTAAGTGACGTGTGAGGGCGATGCCACCCTCACCGGCTCGCCGCAACTCTACAGCGGCGATTCACTCTAGCGGCATGGTACAGCCATTGCACGCCAGAAAGTAGTAGGTACCGGGTGTATACGAGTATATTGTTTTCTTACCAGGGACCACAAGCTTGTACGTGCATATATCGTACCAGGTGGGTTATTTATGCATCTGGAGTATGACAGTAGACTATTCTGCAGAAAGAGTAGATCTCTGTCGCATAAGAGGTAGGCGCACAGTACAAACCGTGCTGTAGTATACTGCAGCATATGGGCACCCTCCAACGTCCCCGCGACCCCACGGCAGTGACTCTCACTGGCAGCATGGCACGGCCATTACGCGCCATAAGTGATTAGGTACCGGGTGTATACGAGTACCTACACTTTATTCATGAGGGACCAAATACTCGTACGAGTATAGTTCGTAGGAAATATCCCAGTAAGTACCTAGACTATTGTAGTGGAGACAGAATAGATGTCTGTCGTAAACGAGATCAGCGCCCAGTACGCCCGGCGTACTAGAGACCTACCGGTAAATAATACCAGGTAGTATGTAATGCTGCTTGTATTTTATAGCTTTGGCAATTTCCGCCAAATAAGGCGAGAGGGGAACTTCCCCTCCAATCGGCGGAGGCGGCCGCCTCTTGGTGACTCCGCAAGGTCGACTGTGCTCTTCACTGGCGACGCGGTACGGTCGACGCGCGCCATGAAATGTATCTACAGCAGAAGCTATGTATAGCTATCATCCCCAGGGACTCAAGGCCCAGAGAATATTTGTTTCTGTCTGCGTCAGGGACCAGGCGTACTATCTACATAATATTAGTAGGTGTACTGCCCTTTTGATTCTGGCCCTTGGCGCTAAACAAGAATACAGGGCGACTCTACTCTATGCAGACGAAGGACGACTCCACGCTTGGGCGACCGTATCTGCCACGATTCAGCGGCGGCGCCCGCCCATGTTGTGACTCCACAAGGGCGACTGTGCTGGTCGCTGGCGACATGGTACAGTCGTTGCGAGCCAACAAATAAATCTAGACGTACTCATATCTGTATCAGAGATCAGACTGTCACGGATCATACAATACCTATCATATCTGCATCAGGAACCCTGAAAGTAGAAAAATGCAGTGTAGGTTCTGTCGATTGGCATGGGAAGGTGAGGCCACCCTCACATGACCGCCGCGAGTCAACGACGGCGGCCTGGTACGGCCATGACGCGCCAGAAGAAGAGAATGTCATAGTTACCGTGCATATACAGATACATGCTTTCTGTCATATCAGGGATAACGTGCTCGCACAAGTATTAGGTGTTGTATATGTAGAGTAGTACGTACTGTATCACATGTACAGCGTTACAGGTATTTAGTACCAGGTAGTATAGTACTGCAGTGTGGATTATATCGCAAAACAAGGTGGCGCGAAATTAAGCTGAGGGTGGCACTCGACCCTGAAGCCACCCCCACACATCCACCGCGACTTTCGGCGGTGACAAAACTGGCGGCATGGTACGGCCACGACGCGCCAGAAAGTATTACTCGTATCGTATGGGAGGTGCCGGGGCTACGTGTATGACATGCCACAACGTAAAATAATAAATACCGGGTATCCAGAAAGTAATACCTGGTATCAAAGATACTGTGTATACACATACGAGAAATTTCCATGCAAAAAATACAGGAAGACACAAATGCCGGCAGCGCAGCATAATCTATTTATTTGGCATAGTTCGTCCTGTTGCCCACTAAACAACTTGAAAATAGAGTTAATCTTTGATCCCCACATTTTTTTTTCCACTTTTTAAAATTGTTTTTGCTTTTTCTTCATTTTTTTTGTACTTTTCTTCTTTGTTGTCGCAAATAAAGAATGCTGTTGTCCGCACGGCTGCATGGTCTGTGCCGTCTCTCCTGCCGAACGTCGGATCAGTACAACGGTCAAGTCGGCACTATCAAGTCGACTCTTTCGCTAGAACCTATAGCACGGCACCGACAATGCACACAGATCCCTACACATTAAGGGCACATGCACAGCGACCACACCAACACACACCCGTTCCGTCATCTGATAAAAACAGCAAGACAAACGGCACACCAGCCTCTTTGTCTCCGATTTGTCGAGCCTCCGTCTACTAGTTGTAGGCCTGTGCGTTACTCAACTCAGGATAACATAGTTTTAACGTTCTAGCACATGCCAAGGACAACAATGCGCAGACGCGTACACACGGGCGCGGTCGTCAAAAAAAAGCATGTACCTGGTATTCGTATGTACCTGGTATCCTGCGATTCCCTTCCATATCAGCAGCGACCTTCCATTCCTACGTCCCTTCACTCAACGCTAACGGCTCACGACAAAGCACCAACTTGCGTAGTTGGAGTCCAACCTCTCCGCCATAAATGCTTGTTGCTAGCTTCTGCACCTCTTACCACGACCTATTTCCCACCTGCTTCCTTCTGCACTACTTACGATGACAAATTCACCACCTGTTTCTATAATAGCAAACACACAACAGAACTACCAGGTAGTACGAGCTGGGCCAGGCAAGAACAGCTTTTTAGTTGGTCTGTTCATGTCTCATGAAAGACATGTCTCATGAAAGACGACGAATTAGCCGGAGCTGAGCATATCCTCTTGATCAGCCAATCAAAGTGGTCATGCACGTCTATCTTATATGCTGATTGGGCAAGTTCGCGCAATACGTTGTTTTTTCAAGTAAGTTTATTGAGCTCTTTCAGCGGAAAACGTGTTTTTGTAACCGACTACCAGGTATTTATTATGCGGCGGAAAATAAAATTGGAAAAAATGCGGCCCATCCCACATCGCACCTCGTGCAACAAGCAAGCTCCAGTATCCACACGAGCGGTAAAAACATAGCGTCCAGCTCGCCGACGAGTACGAACACGAGCTACCCCTGGAAGAAGACGTCCGACGCCCGCCATTACCCAGAGGGGGACCCTGGGAAGCACAAGATCTGGATCAACTTCACCTCAAGGACTGGACATCGATCGGTTAGGAAAACCTCTACGCGGTTTGACACGCCTGAGGAGGCTCTCGCGGCTAGAGATGCGTTCCGGGCCAGCTGAGAATTCAGCGTGAAAGGCATAGCCGCCAGTGCTGACACGATCCACCGTTTGCTAGGGTCGACACCATCGGAGGAGATTGCGGTGCTTCTGTTGCGGCAGCGGGTCATCGTACTTTACCGTTCCCACGCTTGGCCGCTGCAACACTTCCGCCTGGAAAGTTCGGCACGCTTTGTGTGCTAGCAGATATCATTTTTTAAAATTTTTTATTGTGCATTGTTTGTTTTCCTTTTGGACAGTAATGTAAGGATCGTTTATGTATCATAGTGAAAACAGCACGGTCTTTATATTTTCGTCCAGATTGGTACCTTTGTACTGCCGTACGTACGCGAACCTACGAACATACCAGTACTCGCTTCGTTTACGAGTACGAACACGAGTAAAATTATGGTCGTGCTGCTGTGTGCACGTGCGTTGCGATGTGCGCGTACTGATGTCTCTCTTCTGTGTGTAAGCTGTTGTACAATCTTGACGTGCTGGATACATTCCTTCTGCGCGTACAAGTACTGGACCGTTTATATATCATCATGAATACAACACGGTCCTCACATTTTAGTCCAGAGTGGTACATATGCACTGCTGTATGCGTATCCTTCAAGTGCATATATGGGCCATAATGTAAGGTCCGTTTTGTATCACAATGGATACCAAACGGTATCGCAATAAATACCAAACAGTCCTCATATTTACGTCCTGAGTGGTACCTATGTACTGCTGTATGCGAACCTATCATACTCTCTTCGTCGTACAAGTTGGTGTAAGCACGTACGTGCGCGCGCAACCGCAGCGCACCTACGAGTACTCGTACGTAGCTGCAAGCGTTGTTGTCTCTTCGTATGTACTCGTACGCGTACTGTTTGTACTCACGGAGTGTCCTGCTGGGTACATGTGCCTGCACGTGGAATGCAGTTGTACCACTAAAAAAATGTATACCATCGTACTGGTACGATTCTGCACTCGTAGTTGGTGCAAGTACACACAACAACTGGGTACGGCAGTACGTACCTGCTGCTGTCTGCGCGTGCTGCCATCTGCACACACTGCTATCTGCGCGTGCTGCTTAGTCTACGACGTAACTGGTACCTCGTAAAATTTGTCTGTGCTGCTGAGTAGTCGTGATGCTGCTGTCTGTACTGTACAACCTGCGCGCCTGCTTGCTTCCGTATTTGCACGGAGATCTCACGCAACCCCCCTGCCCCCTTTCACCCACCCGCAACACCCCTACAGGGCAGTCTCTCAACAGCCTCGGCTACCTGAACTGCGCCCGAGCGAACCAGTACAAGCGTCAGCGCAAGTGCGGCTTGTCCTTGACCCGTGCAGAATTCATGGCGGCGACGTGCTTGTCTGCTCGGCAGAGGCGTTCCGCTGTGCGGGGTCTGCACGGGAGGACCGCTAAGCTTAAGAACAACTTTACCAAGCGTCGCCGCTATCTCAGCAACCGGATCTACGAGCTTTACCCTCGCGGCTTTCCCCCCCGTTTCGGGGGGGATCGCAAATGTGGGATTAGCGCACCAAATTTTATTTTTTTGATCTGGAATTTTTATACGTCTTTCTTACGGGCAAGACAAAGGGATTCTTTACTGCACCACTTAATTTTTGTTTTTTTCGTCAGGTGTGGCCGAAACCAAATTTCGGATATTCTTAAAATGTGCCTTAGCTAACGGAAAAGAAAATTATTATAAGTGGTGCAGTAACAAATCCCTCGGGAAGACTACAATGGAGCACGTGCCAAGGTTTCAGCTTAAAATTCGAAAAAACGGACCGCTGATGTGCGTGACCAGCTAAAAAGCTGATATTGACCAGCCCAGCTCGTATGTACCTGGTATCCTGCGATTCCCTTGCACATCAGCAGCGATCTTCCATTCCTACGTCCATTCATCCAACGCTCACGGCTCACGACAAAACACCAACCTGCGTAGTTGGAGTCCAACCTCTCCGCCACAAATGCTTGTTGCTAGCTTCTGCACCTCTTACCACGACATATTTCCCACCTGCTTCCTTCTGCACCACTTACGATGA
>JAYJMJ010012514.1:9895-50862 GCA_036873875.1 Laminaria ephemera | reverse complement strand
GTGGCTTGGGTTAGCATTTTGTAATTTATCTAAAACAGCGTTAAAAGCTTCATCCCATGTAGAATTTTGGCCTTTAATTTGGCAGTTTTGTATTCTATTATTATATAACCCATCATATGAGAATCTTGTTTGATCACTAATCCACTCTTGGTTTATCGCATCATTCTCGCGACCTCTAATACGCATAACCTTGTTATTTTTAGTATCAATATAAACACTTGGTAAAATAGAGTCTAAAACATCAATTGTTTTATTTTTTGTTAACTCCCATGACCTTGCAGAGTATTTATAAGGCTTACTTGTTAATGCACCAACTGGGCATAAATCAATCATATTACCTGAAAGATTAGATGTAATTTCACCTTGATCTGAATTAGTAATAGATTTACCTTCACCTCTGAATATTCCAGCTAGTTCATTTTTACCTGCAATTTCATCGCTAAAACGAGTACAACGCATGCAATGGATACATCTGTTCATAAATGTTTGGATGTATGGTCCTAAGTCAGGGTTTTCAACTAGTCTTTTTTCTTGATTAAAGCTACCTTTGTCTTGTCCGCAACCCATTGAAAAATCTTGTAAATCACATTCACCACCTTGGTCACACAATGGGCAATCTAATGGGTGATTTGCAAGTAAAAATTCCATTACAGATTTACGTGCATCTTTAGCTATTTGGCTTTGTGTTCTAATAACTTGTCCTTCCCCAGCTGGGAATGCACAACTTGCAACAGGTTTTGGAGCACCTTCAATTTCAACTAAACACATACGGCAATTACCAGCAATTGATAATCTACTATGGTAGCAAAAACGCGGAACTTGTACATCTGCAAGCTCGCAAGCTTGTAATACGCTAGTTCCTCTAGGTACTTCTATTTCTTTACCATCAACTGTTAATTTAATTAAATCTGTCATCATAAAATCCTGTTTTTTTTATTAATTACTTAATTTTTGCTTCTAAAAGTGGTCTAAATTTAGCTATTAAACCTTGCACTGGCCAAACTGCACCATCTGCAAATGCGCAAATAGTTTTGCCTTCAATTTTTCTAGTTAAACTATCTAAATCATCAATGCTATTAATATTAGTTGAGTTACCTTTAATAATATCGTCTAATTCACGTGCAACCCATGCAATACCTTCACGACAAGGTGAGCATTGCCCGCATGATTCATGCTTATAAAACTTAGATATACGATTCATCACTGCTAGTAAATCAGTATCTTTATTCATCACTACAACCCCTGCTGTACCTAATGATGAGTTAAACTGTTTTAATGAATCAAAGTCCATTGTTGCAGTTTCACATTCTTCAGCTGTTAGTAGCTTTGTAGATGATCCACCAGGAATTACTGCTTGTAGATTATCCCATCCACCTTTAACACCGCCACAATGTTTCTCAAGTAGTTCTTTCATTGGTATACCAAGGCCTAGTTCAATATTTTTAGGCTCATTAACATCACCTGAAACACTAAATACTTTAGTACCGTAGTTATTTTCTGATCCGAATTGCATCCACCAAGCTAAACCTTTTTTAGCAATTACTGCCATTTGAGCGATAGTTTCAACATTATTAACTGTAGTTGGGTTACCATATAAACCAAAGTTTGCAGGAAACGGCGGTTTTAAACGAGGCTCTCCACGTTTACCTTCTAATGATTCTAAAAGAGCAGTTTCTTCACCACAAATATATGCGCCTGCACCCATATGAATATATACATCACAAACGCCTTTTTTTAAATAACCAGCTTTATAAGCTTGGTCTATAGCTTCTTGTAAGCGTACTGACTCAATATGGTATTCGCCTCTAATATATACGTATGCTGCTTTTGCTTGTAAGCAATGGCATGCAACTATTAAACCTTCAATTAATGTATGAGGGTCATTTCTTAAAATGTCTCTATCTTTACAAGTACCGGGCTCACCTTCATCAGCATTACAAACTACATAGTTTGGTTTTTCAGGTGTTGGATCAGGCATAAAGCTCCATTTTATAGCAGTAGGAAAACCTGCCCCACCACGACCTCTCATACCAGATGGTTTTAATGAGTTGATGATTTCTTTAGGGTCTTTAGCTAAAACATCAGCCATGCCTTTATAACCACCGCGTTGTTCATAACCTTCAATTGCCCAATCTAATTGGCCATCTAAATTTTTAAAAACCTTATTATCAAAATTTACTTCAAACTTTTGCATTAATACACCCTTTTATTTATGCTTTTATTTTATAATATTTGCAATTTTAGACATTGTTCTAATTGAATTATCATGATCTTCTTTACATGCAGCAGCACAACAGTTTTCTAAAACATTAACTGCATAGTCTCTATCATGTGCATCTCTTACTGCAGATTCTACAGCTAAATCAGTTGATACACCTGCAATAAATAATTCTTCAATATCATTTTCTTCTAAAAAGCCTTCTAGGTCTGTATCAAAAAATGCACTAACACGGCTTTTTTCAAAAACAAATTCATCATCAAAGTCAATTCTATCATCAATATCTGATGACCATGAGCCGTGCTCTAAAATACCAAACTCAGCAGCTTTACCAAATATTGGAGAACTTACTGGATGGTCAGGATACTCAGTTTCAAAACCTAAAGCAGAATATACAACTAAATCGCCATTTTCTTTAAACTCTGCAATTTTATCATTTAAATTTTCAATAGTATTTCTTGATTCTACTTGCTCTGCATAACCTTTAGCTGCTAATGCCCCATCAGGATTTACAATTTCATTGATATAATCAATAATTAATAATGCTTTCATATTCTTAACTTTCTGATTTTAATTGATTTACTAACTCTACTACTGATTTAGAATCTAATTTTGTTTTGTATTCTTTATTTACTTGAATAACTGGGCTTTCAATACATGCACCTAAGCACTCTACTTCAGTTATTGTAAATAATCCATCTTCTGAAATATTATCATTAATATCGCCAACTTCATTTTTTAAAGTTTCTAAAACTTCACCTACTCCGTTTACAACACATGCACAGTTTGTGCAAATTTGTAAGTGATATTTACCAACTGGTTTTAGGTTATACATTGTATAAAATGATGCTACTTCTTGTACTTTTATTACTTCCATATTCATAGTATCTGCTACAAGTTTCATTAAAGATGTTGGCAACCAGCCATCAAACTCATCTTGTGCTAAGTGTAATAAAGGTAATAATGCAGATCTTCTACCTTGTTTATCATCAGGGTATTTTGAAAAAATATCAGCAACTTTTTCTTTTTGTTTCTTATCCCATGAATAAACAGTATTTTTTGCTGTTTTAATTAACTTTGTATAATGTGGGTTATGTTTTTCAGGAGCTAAACCTTGTAGCTCTACTTTAATTTTAGTCATTATCTATCAATTTCTCCAAATACAATATCCATTGTTCCAATAACAGTTGTTACATCAGCTAGCATATGACCTTTTGTCATAAACTCCATTGCTTGTAAATGTGTAAAACCAGGTGCACGAACTTTTGCTCTGTATGGTTTGTTTGAACCATCAGAAACTAAGTATACGCCTAGTTCACCTTTTGGTGCTTCAACAGCTGTGTAAGCCTCACCTTTTGGAACATGAAAGCCCTCAGTGTAATATTTAAAGTGATGGATTAAACTTTCCATATCTTTATCTAAGTTTTCTCTTTTAGGAGGTGAGAATTTAAAGTTTTGAGACTTAATATGACCTTCAGGTATTTTCTTAATACACTGTCTTACAATTTTAATAGATTCTCTCATTTCTTCCATTCTTATAAGGTAACGGTCATAACAATCACCATTTTTACCAACTGGAATATCAAATTCTAATTTATCGTAAATTTCATAAGGTTGAGATTTTCTTAAATCCCAAGCAATGCCAGAACCTCTTAACATTGGGCCTGAAAAACCTCTATCTACTGCATCTTCTGCATCAACAATTGCAATATCAACAAGTCTTTGTTTCCAAATACGATTTTTAGTTAATAAGCCTTCGTATAAATCAATATTTTTAACTTCTTCTTCAATAAAAGTAGAAATTTCTTCTAGTAAACCTTCTGGTAGGTCTTTATCAACACCACCTGGTCTAAAGTAGTTAGCATGCATTCTTGCACCTGAAACTATTTCATAAAAATCAAATACTGTTTCTCTTGATTTAAATGCATATAAAAATACACTCATCGCACCAACATCTAAAGCATGTGTACCTAACCATAGTAAATGGTTTGCTATTCTTGTTAGCTCTGCAAAAATAACTCTAATGTATTGTGCGCGTTCTGGCACATCCATTTGGCAAAGTTTTTCAATAGATAAACACCAAACGTGTTCATTACACATCATTGAGCAATAATCAAATCTATCAAAATAAGGTAATGCTTGTAGGTAAGTTTTTTCTTCAATTAATTTTTCTGAACCACGGTGTAATAAACCAATATGAGGATCTGCTGTTTCAACAATTTCACCATCAAGTTCTAAAATAAGACGCATAACACCATGTGCTGCAGGATGTTGAGGTCCAAAGTTAACCTTCATATTCTCGCCAACAAATGCTTCTTGTTTAGTTAAGTTTTTAGTATTAGTCATTTTATTAATCCTTATCCTTAAACTCGTCTATGCTAAATGGCTTGTCATTATTAGCTAAATCCATATTATTGTTTAAATCATTCCATTTACTTTGATTATCATAAAATCTAGTATCTTCAGGTAATACAACGTCTTTATAAACACAATCTTGTAGTTCTTCATCATAAAACATGTCTTTTTTACCATAAACAGGGAAGTCTTTTCTTAATGGGAAACCATCTACTGATTCATAATCAGTTAAAATTCTTTTTAAATTAGGGTGGTTTTCAAAAGTAATACCGAACATATCATAAACTTCACGCTCATGCCAATCAGCAGCTTTAAATAATGATGTAACAGATTGTACGTTCTCATTATCTGATATTTTAGCTTTAACTACTACACGGTAGTTTTTACGATGAGATAAAAGCATATATACTAGATCAAATCTTTTTTCTCTATCTGGGTAATCTACTGCTGTAACATCTACTAATTGGTTAAATTGTAGAGCATCATCATCTTTTAAAATATGCAAAACATCAAGCATATCAACTATACTTGTGTTTATAATAACTTGGTTTAAGTTGTTAGTAATCTCAACTTGTTTATTTAATAAAGATTGCTCTAAAGCATCTATAAGCTCTTTATTAGAATTTTTTATATGTTTATCAAAATGCATAATTATTATCCTTTATTTTCGCCTAAAGCTTTTTGCTTTTTGATTTTCTTTTGTAGTTGCATAATACCATAAAGAAGACTCTCTGGTGTTGGCGGGCAACCTGGCACATAAATATCTACTGGCACAATTCTATCTGAACCACGTACTACTGAGTATGAATGATGATAATAACCACCACCATTAGAACATGAACCCATTGATATAACATATTTAGGTTCAGGCATTTGATCATAAACTCTACGAAGAGCTTTAGCCATTTTATTTGTTAATGTACCTGCAATAATCATTACATCTGATTGTCTTGGGCTGGGTCTGAATATAACTCCAAATCTATCAAGGTCATATTTTGATGCACCTGTATGCATCATTTCAACAGCGCAACAAGCTAAACCAAACGTAACAGGCCATAAAGATCCTGTTCTTGCCCAGTTAATTAAATCATCTGCTTTTGTTAAAGCAAAACCGGTATTATCTAAAGCACCTTTAATATCTTCAGGTCTTAGACTTTCTATCATTTTTTCTGTTATTTGCATAATTTTAATCCCACTCTAGAGCGCCTTTTTTCCACTCATAAATAAATCCTATTGTTAATATTAATAAAAATATCATCATTGTCCAAAATCCATAAAGGCCTATTTTACCTAATGATAACGCCCAAGGGAACAAGAATGCTACTTCAAGATCAAAAATCACAAATAAAATAGATACTAAATAAAACCTAACATCATAAGGTTTTCTTGAATCATCAAATGCTTCAAAACCACATTCAAATGCTTTATATTTTGCTTTATTGGTCTTATCAAACCTTGCTAGAATATAAGGAACACCAAGCATTACTAACGCAACGCCTGTAGCAACCATTATAAATAGTAATATAGGGTAATAATTTGCTAACATATTAAAATACAATCTTTCATTTTTATTATTATATATAACTTGTATTATTTTACATAAAACCATTGTAAAGATTTTATACCGCTTGGTCAAGTGTTTTATGTAGATAAACTATGTAAAATACCACTTTAGTTTACTCAATTTAATATTTAAATTTAAAACTTAAAAAACAAAAAAACCATCTACAAAAATTAGATGGTTTATCCTATGTAATTATTCGTTTAAATAGTTACTATTAGTTCTATTTTTTTGCTAATGGATGATTTGCTAATAATGAGTTTGCAGCCTGAAAATCAGCTATTTTTGTGTATATTTGAGTTGTTGATAAATCAGAATGACCAAGCATAAGCTGAACTGTTCTTAAATCAGCTTTATTTTTAACTAGCTCTGTTGCAAATGAATGACGCAGCTTATGCGGAGTTAAGCTAACATTATAATTTAAACCAAGTGATTTAATAATTGTATAAACATACTGCCTTGTAATATGAGAATATTTGCCTTCAGCATTTTTTTTAGATGATGGGAATATGTAGTTCAAGTTAGAATTTTTGTATTTATCTTCTTTTCTTAATCTTAAAACATGCTCATCTAATTGAACTGTAGCAACCTTACCTAAAGGCACTATTCTAGTTTTATTACCCTTACCAGTTACTTTTAAAGCCTTATGATCTGTTAATTCAATATCATCAATAGTTAGTGATACTAGCTCACTAATACGCAAACCAGTTGCATAAAATACAATTAGGATTGTTCTTGCTAATATATCTGTTTTTGACTTTAAAGACTCATCATCAATAATACTTTTTAAAATATTATGATCAACCGCCTTAGGTAAATCTCTTGGTTTTTTAGGTAATTCTAAATTAGCCGCATAATTTATGGTTATGTAGTTTTTATTTAATAAAAATGTAAAGAATTTTTTTAATGATGATACTGCCCTACTTTGGCTTCTCACAGCTACTTTTTTTGTGCTTACTAAGTAATCTATGTAATCAAATAAAACTTGCTCTGTTATATCTAAGTCACCATCATTACAATAGTTATAAAAGCTGTTTATATCATTAAAATAAGACTTCATAGTATTTTCAGATTTAAACTCTTGGAATTTCAAGAATTTCATAAAAATATCTACAAAGTCTTTTTTTATATGCAAAATAAAATGCCTTTATTTAATTTAAGTTAAGCTTATTTAATTATTGCCTTCATACCTATTTGAGCCATATCTTTAGACATGTTTAAGTAGTTTAAGCTAGCTACAATATTTGCTAATGTTTGAGAGTCCATATCTTTTTCATCATATTTTGAAAATACTTCAGCAATTAGTAATAAAGCTTTACCTTTTTGCTGTTTTTCAATAGATGAAGTTAATAATCTTAACCAAATAGCATTACTTGATTTAGTTTTTGGTTCAAATTCAGATTTAGCATATAACATAGTCCATAATTTTTCAGGTACTGGGGCATTTAAAGCATCAAGTAAAGTTAGTACTTTAGCAACATAGTTATAATCTTTTGTTGATTTAATAGTAGTTGATTTAAACCAAGCTTGTAAAGTATCTTTATAATCTTGTATAGCGTCAATATCACCATTTAATAATGTTGTTTGTCTTAAAAACTCTAAAGCTATTTGTAAGTCTAAAATATTTGAGTTTATATAAACATTATCAATATTTTCATATAGAGATTTAATTGTTGCATAGCTGATATTTTCTTGTTTTAGCTCATTTTTAAGTAATATTTTGCTAAACCAAGCTATTGAACTATCAATTTTAATGCCTTGAGTATTATTATTTACAATTAGCTTTAAGCTAGTTAAACCACTTTTATCATATGACTGCCAAAGGTTTTTTAATGATAATGCCTTTGTTGAGTTTAACCCTACAATTTTTGAAGATTGGTATAATAAAGATCTATTTTTAATTACACTTTCAGAATCTTTAATATATTTTAAAGGAACTGATAGCTCTTGGCTTGTAAAATTATATAACTCATATGAGCCTGCTAAAATTGTATTTGAGTAGCTGTTTGGATATATATCAAATAGCACTTCTGCAGATCTAATTCTTTCTTCTTTATTAGATGCATTTTGAGATACAAAGTATAAAGATTGGTCTGTAAAGCTATAAAAATTAACATTTTCAAACAAACTCGGGTTTAATGAAATTAGATATTGTTCAAAAATATCATAATCTTCTGTAATTGCTGATGCATCAAATTTAGATGAGTCAACTATTGCTGATAATATGCTTGCAAAGTTTGATGATTTAATTACATCATTATTTTCAGCTAATGCCTGGAAAGATAGCTTAGCTTGTACAAGCTTACCCTCTTTAATTAAATTAACTAATAAAGCTTTTTGGTAATTAACATTATCAGTATCATCTGATAATAATGTTTTAATAAAGCTTGCCATGTCTAATTGGTTATTTAATAGGTTAGATTTTAAATATAACAAATTAAGATCATTATTATTTAAAAGTATTAGCTCTTTAGGTTTTACTGATGTGAATAATTTTGTAACATCACTAAGGTAACCCATTTTTAATAAGGTTTTCATTCTTAAAGCTAACCAGCTACTATCTGTTTTTGGAGCTCTTGCTTTAGTTAAAAGCATGTTTCTTAATATATTTTCAATATTTGAAGATTTAATTTTGTTTTTTGTTAACTTATCAAATTTCATTTCTATTTCATCATAGCTCATTGAAATCCATAAAGCTTCATCAAAACCTGTACCTGTTAAGCCAATATAATCAAGCTGTTGGCTGTTTCTTAATTGTTCTTTAATAGGTTCTTCTGATATGCTTGAGTTTGTAGCAAATGATCAAAAGCCTTCATCATTTGGTAATGGCTGATAAGTAATAAGGTTTAGTTTATCATTAAGATCTTCGTCATTTATTTGAGAATTTGAACCAGCATCATTTGAAATAGCACTTTGGATAGAACCATCAGAATTAGAGATTTGGTCAAGCCTATTATTAATAGATTGATCCTGATTTTGCTCTTGATATTGGTTTTGAATTTCGTTTATTGATCCGTTTTCTAGATCGTAAAATTGTGCGTGTGCATTATTTAAAGTAGCTAATAAACAAAGCGTGATAGCCATTGATTTTTTATTAGAATTCTGCATTGTTTTTATATTCCTGCATTATTGGTTCTGGGTATACTGACCTGTCTAAATTACTTAACCAGCAATAGATAATTATAGCGGCAATTGCTAGAATTGCTACGAATATTAATTTTGTTTTTTTTGTTTTATTTCTTCTAAATGGCATGATTATATGATAGTATATTTTTATTGGTTTATATTTATTTTAACTATAGTAAATAATATATGTTTTTTAACAAAAATACAAGAATAAAAAGAAAATGAACAACTTATTTAACAGCAATTACTCATTAGAAGAACTTATACAGCATTTTGTAAAAGACTCTTGTGAAACATTTTATCTTGATATTGATTCAGGTGATATATTAACTGATAGTTTACAAGATTCTGCTAATCTTATAGCTTTTAAACCAATTTCTAAAAACACACTACTTAATGATTTAAAAATATCATCAGATCTTTCAGTAAGTGATTTAATTAACAAATCAAACACTCATCAACGTGCTGTTTATAACTATGTTAAAGATAAGGCAATTGACTTTTTATCTGAAAACAAAATACTTCCGCCTTCTTTAAACCCTATACTTACATTTAAAGAAAATGCTGCCAAAGCTAAAATAAAGATTGAAATAAACTAGTAATTTATATATAATTTGATTAATCAAACGATATAATACAATATAAATTTATTAGGAGTTCTAAACTTTGGACACACATATATTAATGACTTTAGGCGTTGTAATGCTATTAATGCTTTTTTCTGCATTTTTCTCAGGCTCTGAAACTGCCCTAATGTCATCAAGTAAACCCAAACTACATAAAAAAGAAGAAGAAGGTAATCAAAAAGCTAAAAAAGTTAGTAAGCTTTTAAACAAACCTGCTGAATTATTAAGTACAATACTTTTAGGTAATAACCTTGTAAACATTGCAGCATCAGCTTTAGCAACTGTTGCATTTACAGAAGTTTTTGGACAAACCGGAGTTGTATATGCAACTTTAGTAATGACATTTATGGTTTTAGTATTTGCTGAAGTGTTACCAAAAACAATAGCAAGTAAATTCCCTGAATCTGTTTCAATGAAAATCATTAATATAATGGAATTTTTAATTTTTATATTAAAACCATTTACAACAACAATTAACTTTATAACTTCGATGTTAATGAAGGTTATTGGTATTAAAAATGTAGATGATGAAAAATCTTTTACAAATGATGATATTAAAGGGGCAATTAGCTTAGGTTTAAAAACTGGTGTTTTAGAAACTGGTGAACATAGAATGTTAGATAGTATAGTTGAGCTTGACTCAATTACTGCAGAAGACTTAATGCAACACAGATCAAACATTGAAAGCTTAGATATTAACTTATCAAATGATGAAATATTTAAAATAATTAGCGAATCATCATACTCAAGAATTCCAGTATATGAATCAAAAGCTGATAATATAATTGGAGTGTTACATCTTAAAGATTTTTTACCTGCTTATGCAAAATCTATGAAAACAGGTATTAGCTTTGATGTTAAAACTATTTTAAAAGAAGCTATATTTATACCTGAATCTGCTACAATATCAATACTACTACTAGATTTTAGAAAAACAAGGACTCACATGAGATTTGTTATTGATGAATATGGTGATTTACAAGGTATTATTACACTAGAAGATATTTTAGAAGAAATTGTTGGTGAAATTGAAGATGAGCATGATGAAACATCAAGCGAATATACATGTATGGCTGATAAATCTATTATAATTTCTGCTGACTTTACTATTAGAGACTTTAACCGTGAGTTTTCAAACATTACATTACCAGATGATGAGAATGTTACTTTAGCTGGTTTTATTATTAGCTTAGCTGAAAAACTTCCTAATGTTGGTGATATTATTAAATATAACAATTTAAAGTTTGAAGTTTTAACCAAGAAAAAACAAACTATTTTAAAACTAAGAATTACTGAAGGCTTGCCTTTAAATATAAACGACTAATCTTTTAATCAAATAAACTACTATATACATATAAGGAAATATACATTCAAATGGAAACTATAATGAATTCGTACATCGTCGCTTTTGCAGGGCTTATGCTTTTATCATATTGCGCAGATACATTAGTTGACTCTTCAGTTGCTATTGCTCATAAATACAAACTATCAAAAGTTTTTATCGGATCTGCAATTATTGGGTTTGGATCATCTTTACCTGAGGTTATGACAACTGTATCAGCAACTACTCAAAACATGCCTGATTTAGCTATATCTACTGTTATAGGTAGCAATATTGCAAACATTGGTATGCTTTTAGCTTTATGCTTATTTTTAAGTAAAAACTGGCCTGATATGAAAGATCATAAACAAGAACTAATATTCTTCATAATTTCTTATGTTGTATTGTTTGCATCTATATTTATGGGCTCTATTGGTCAAATCCAAGGTTTATTAATGGCTTTATTATTAATAGCATTATTAGTAATATCGTTAAGATCTAGCAAATGTGATGATATTGAAGAAGCAGGCGAAGATGAATCAGGCATATTTACAGCTATACTAGGTGTAATACTTGGGCTTATTGGTTTAGCTTTTGGTGCTGACTTATTAATTAGCGGAGCAACTGATATTGCAAGAGACCTAAACATTTCAGAAAAGCTTATAGGCCTTACTCTTGTAGCTTTAGGTACATCATTACCTGAGCTAGCAGCAAGTTTATCTGCAGTTAGAAAAAAAGAAACTGGCATGGTTATAGGTAATGTTATTGGTTCAAATATGTTTAACATACTTGCGGCTTTAGGTATTGCTGCATTTGTATCTCCTATTCAAATAAATGATTTCTTTATTGAGTCTATCTTCTTATTAATACTTGCTCTTGCACTTGTGCCTTTCTTTTATATTAAAAAAGGAAACCAAAAAGCATATGCTGTAGTATTATTTATAATTTATGCTATTTACATGTATGTTATTATTGCATAAGATTTTTTAAAATTTAGTTATCATTAATTTAAAGGCTTTTTCGTAAAGCCTTTTTCTTATTGTAAAATAAGGAATTATTTATTTAGTTAAAAAAAATAGTTATTTTTATTAAAAAAAGTATTGACACGTACCCTCCAAAATGGTATATATATTCTTGCATTCACAAGTATACGTAAAGGAAGCGTGACAGAGTGGTCGAATGTAACGGTCTTGAAAACCGTCGAGCCTGAAAGGGTTCCGTGGGTTCGAATCCCACCGCTTCCTCCATTTAAGAGAGTATCCCTAACCGGATGCTTTTTTTTCGTCCATATATACAATATAAAAAATATTTTAAAAAAAATGATTATTTATATTGACTTATTAGAAGAAGAGGCTTAGAATAGCTTTATTCAGAGACTTGAAGTATCTGAATATATAGAGAATATTATTAATATAAAAAGGAATAGACATGCAAACTGGTACAGTTAAGTGGTTTAATGAAACTAAAGGTTTTGGATTTATCGAATTAAGTTCAGGTGAAAATGATGTATTTGTGCACGTAAGCGCAGTTAAAGATTCAGGTCTTGACGGTTTACAAGAAGGTCAAAAAGTTTCATTTGAAATTGATGACAGCCGTGGTAAACAAGCAGCAGTAGAACTTAAAGTAGTTGAAGCTTAAGCTTTTAATTATTTAAATTTCACATTATTAAGAAAAAAAGGGTTTTTACACCCTTTTTATTTTTTTGTCTATTGTCTGCATTATTTTAAGTATAAACATTACAAGTCATTTAAAGCATATTTTTTTATACTTTTTTATACTTTTTGCAATATGCATAATTGTATATTAAATATTTTTAAATAATATATATTAAGCTATATATCAAATTAACCAAATAATTCTATTATAAATCCCCTTAAATTAGAAAATATTAACTAATAATCATTACCTTAGTATAGACCTATTGTAAAAATATATAAATTCTACTATTCATAAGTTGATATTTTTATAATTATTTACTTATAATATGTTACTATTATTAGAGCTCTTTACAACCGTCTTTATGCTAGAAAGCCCCTTGACTCACTATAATTATTAATATAATCTATTAAGCAATAATCCAAAAAATAAAAATATTAAGGATATCCTAAATGATTAATCTAAACTTTAAGACAAAGGTAATAACTTTGCTTATTGCCATTGGTATGATTCCAATGCTAAGTGTTGCTATTTACTCTTTAATAGTTGCTACTGATTTTGCGCAAACTACTACTAAAAATAAACTTGTTGATGATATCACAAGTAAAAAAATGCTAATTGATGAATACTTCTCATCAATGACTGAGCAAGTAATTAAATTCTCTAATGAAGAATCTACTTTAAGAGCTTTTAAAGAGTTTAAATCATCTACAAATTCACTATTACTACAAAGTAATAGCAGAACTGATGAGTCTTTATTGAAAAAACGTTATAACTATCAAAAAACTAATACACCTAATGCTAATTCAAACAGTGTAAATAAATGGCTAAATATTGATAGTACAGCTAAACAACTACAACATTTATATATTTCATCTAATCCTAATGAAATTGGTAGTAAGGAACATCTAACAGATGCTAATGATGGCAGTGACTATTCAAAAGCTCATGCTAAGTATCACCCTAATATTAATAAACTACTACAAAAGTCTGGCTATTATGATATTTTCTTATTTGATGGTGAGTCAGGTAGGTTAATGTACTCAGTATTTAAAGAAACTGATTACGGTACCTCATTATACAATGGCCCTTATGCAGATTCAAACCTTGGATCTTTAGTTAAAAGAGCTATGAAGGCCACAAATCCTAATGAAATATTTATTGAAGATTTTAGCAAGTACGAACCTTCATACAATGCCCCTGCTGCATTTTTAGCATCTCCTATTTTTGAAAATGGCAAAGTTGTAGGCCTTGCAGTATTCCAAATGCCTATTGCTAGAATTAATAGCCTTATGGAAAATAAAAGCCAACTTTATAAAAATAACGAATCATACCTATTAGGTCATGATTTAAAAATGAGATCTAACTCAACATTACTTGAAGAAGATACTTTAGGTAAAAAAATAAACACAAGCCTATTATCTTCTATATTTAAAAAAGATGATTCAATTCAATCTGGTATTGGTTATAAAGGTAATAATGTAATATTAACATCAAGATCTTTAAAATTACCTGATTTAAACTGGTATATAGTTTATGAAGTAGATGAAGATGAAGTTATGAGAACTGTAGAGAATATGCAGCTTCTAATTATAGTTGCCATCATTTCATGTTTAATTATCCTGATTTTTGTATCAATGTACTCATTTAAAGTTATTATCGCACCTGTAAGATCTTTACAAGATGATATTAATATAGTTTTTGAGCAGTCAGTTTCAACTATTGAGCAAATGGAAAAAAGCAGTAATGATATGGTTCAAGCTGCTAAGCAAACTAACCAAGAGTCTAAATTAATTAAAGATAGTACATCTCAAGCATCTGATAATACAACATCTGTTGCTGCAGCTATTGAAGAAATGGATGCAACTATTGTTCAGATTAATGAAAACTCTAATCAAACATCTCTAGATGTTGCAACTGCTGTTGAAAAAGCTATGCAAACTGGTGAAATTGTTGATGAACTAGGTAAAGCATCTACCAAGATTTCTGATGTTGTTAATATTATTCATGATCTTACAGGGCAAATTAACCTACTTGCATTAAATGCATCTATTGAAGCAGCAAGAGCTGGTGAAAATGGCCGTGGGTTCTCAGTTGTTGCTGAAGAAGTTAAAAGCTTAGCAAGTGATACTGCAAATGCAGCACAAGATATTGCGAATCAAATTAAACATATCCAAACTGTAAGTACTAAAAGTGTTGATTCTATCCAAGAGATTAGAACTTCTATACAAACTATTGATACAACCATGAAAACTGTTTCAAATGCTGTTTTAGAACAAACTAGTGCAACTGGTGAAATTAGCGAACGTATCAACGATACAGTTGGCCGTATGGAAAGCCTAGACCAAAACATGCATACGATTGAAAACGTATCTAGTAGCGCTTTAATCGCCGCCTCAGAGGTTAATGAAGCAAGCACTAGAGCTTTAGAAGAACTTAACAAACAAAAAGAAGGCATAGAGCGTACTTTAAAAAGCTTAGGCTTATAAATAGTTCTTAATTCTAAATATAAAAAAAACCACCTGATATGTGGTTTTTTTTTCATTATGTAAATTTAAGCATTTATAGCTTTTTCATATCCGAATATTTTTTGCTTAAGTGTTGAAAAGTTTTTCATCGATGGTACTATGTCAAGCTCTTCTAGGTTTGAGCACCCTACCACGTTAGCAAATATTAAATCCATGTAGTATGAGTTTATCTTTGAGTCGTACTTGTCTTGGAATTGCCCAGGTATTTGCTCAGCTGCAATAGCTATTAAACTTTGTATAACCTCAACTTCTTGTTTGAACATTATAATTTCACCATTAACTAATACTCTATCTTGTAACTCTGCAATATATACAGGAGCTAAAAGCCCACGTACTAGTTCTGTTAAGCGAGTTTCTTTCCATAAGCACCATCTTGCGATAAGTTTAATAGTACCTGATTTTAGTTTAATATCTAAATTAAAAAAGCTAACATTATTATATATATTCTCACTTAGCTTTACTTCAATCATTTCAATATCATCAATACATAAAACATCTAGTAACTTTTCTAACATAAAATTGCTAGAGTAATGGGTAATTTTAATATTACCACCGTTATCTTCTAATAGATTGTTTAACTCATCAACAAATAATGATTTATCTTTATTCTTAGAACATTCAAAAAAATCATCACTAGAGATAGTAGCTATCTCGTTTTTAATTATAAATTTGTTATTTAACTTTTCCATTTTAAATCTCCTTAAAATGAGTGATGTATCTTAATAGGTAGTCACACCTTTTATTAATTACTTATATTTGTATATATTAATATATTACTGACATTTTATTATTTTGTAAATATATCATATTTTTTTATTTAAAGATGTGATATATTTCAATGCCCTATTTATTGCTGATATAGCTTATAGGGTATTTCTGACTATTTATCATCCACAAAAAAAACCACCTTTTTAAGGGTGGTTTTTAATTCATTTCGTAATTCTATTCCTAAATATTTGAATCATATAATGCTAATCTTTTTTCATAAAGGCTAGTATTATCATCTAAAGTTACTTTGGAGTTATGGATTATTTCTTTAGGTCTAGCTGATCCAATTATACCTGCCATCATCAAATTAAATTCACAATTAACAATTTTATCATAAATACATTTATCTAATTGCCCTGGCAAATGATCTTTAGCTGCCGCTATTAAATCACTTAAAACTAATTCAGCCTTTTGATACAAAATGATTGTACCATCAAAGCTTACTTTATCTTGTAAATTTGCAAGATAAATTGGAACTAATAAACCGCGTACCAATTCTTCTAAGCGGGTATATTTCCACAAACACCATTCAGTATTTATATAAATAATACCATGCTGTGTAGTTATATGCACATTAAAAAATGTAACATTGCTACTGATTTCTCTATTAATTTTTATTTCAATAAATTTAATTTCTGATGGCTTAATGATTTTAAAAAAGTCATCAAGCTTTAAATCGCTTGAGTAATTTGTAACTTCTAAGTGACCACTTCCCATCATTAGTCCTAGCTCTATGTCAAGCCGATCTTTAGGTATATTCAAACAGTAAGAAATAAACTGTTGTGCCTCTATTTTTCCATCTTCTATTAAACTTCCTAATAAATTTAACATGATTTTTTAAACTCTATAATGTATGTGTAACTATATATATAGCATAACACTAATCAGTAACTGACAATATTAAGGTGTCAGTTATATTTTTATATATCAAACTATATATTAACACAACCTATTTACCTTGTATTAATTTAATATATTTAGATTAGCACAAAGGTAGATCTTACTTAGTTTTAATAATGGCTTCGGCCTTAATAAGGATATGCAAATGCGTAATTCAACAACTTATATTGGTAACTCTGAAGAAAATGCAATAAAAATGCTTAACCATTGGTTAAATACCGGTGTTATGCCGTTTGAACATCATATAGAATTTAGTTGCTATGTTAGTAACTCAGAATCACAACATGATTTTGATTCTATGGCATTTATTCAAGATTTTATTGATGAAGCTGAAAATATGGGGTTAAAAGTTATTTTCCCCAATATTGGAGATACATTTGAAATATTAACTGCTGATGATCTTCAGCGCCAACATTACGAAGACCTAGCCGCACAATTTGGCTATGACGACGCCGCTTAAATTAAGTGTCATAAGAAGAAACCACCTGCAGTATAGGTGGTCTTTTTTTGCTTAAATTATTAAATAATTCATTACTTCTAAAATGGTAATGCTCTATACATTATTGAAACATTATCATCACTACCTTCTACTTTGGTTCTTATTATACCATTGTGAGTTATATCATCTGTTCTATCAAAATACTTTTTAACTGCTTTTGCTGTTCTTATATTTACCCCAGAGTAAAATTCAACCCATACATAGCAATTAGATGTTGAGCAAACGCCCCCACTTGCTGATAATTTTTTAAATATTACTGTAATAATGTTCTTATCAGGTGTTTTATGTTGGGCAAAATGTCTTCCAACTCTATCTCTATCAAATGAAAAATACGGGCCTTTCCACCCTACTTTAGTTGATGTAATAATTTCATCTTTTTCTAGGCAACACCCCTGGTATTGGCTTATTTCTAAATGCTCTCCAACATCAAGATAATATTGTTCATAAGCTTTTCCAATTTCTTGTAGCTCTGTTGCAAAGGTTGTTATTTTTGCTTGTTGTATAACATTGTACAATGTTGCACCAGATGTAACACTTAAGGCACCAAAAATTGCTAATGCGATTCTTGCATCTAGACCAAACATGGCAGCTTTTTGTTTTAAATTAATCAATATGCTCTGATTTTCTATTTTTATTTATAATATTGCACCTTAACAATATAGTATATTACTGTGATATTATCAAACAATATATAAATTAACTCTGCATAGTAGTTTTTTTAATACATTATAAGACCAAAACAAATAAAAAACCCTAGTTTTACCTAGGGTTTTAAATGGTGGCGATACACGGACTTGAACCGCGGACCAAAAGAGTATGATTCTTCTGCTCTACCAACTGAGCTATATCGCCATCAATTGATATATGATATATATAACATTTTGCTATATCTTGTCAAGTATTTTTGCTATTTTTTTTAAATTATTTCATTTTTTTATTATAATACAGTATATATAAAGGATATCTATAAATAACATCTACTAATCACAATATTTATGATTAAGATATTATTTGAATAATCTTACTTTTAAATATGAATTATGATATAATAACTAAGTTATTTAAAGCTTAAAAAATATAATATAAAAAATAAGGTAAAAATTGTGGGTTTTGTAAGTAAATTATCATTAAGATACCAAAGAAAACGCCGTGGGTTTGTTTCATTAGTATCAATGTTTTCTGTTATTGGTATAACACTTGGTGTTGCAGCTTTAATTATTGTTATGTCAGTAATGACAGGCTTTAGACAAGAGCTATTAAAAACTATTTTAGGCACTACGGGCCATGCTGTCATTCAAAATTATAACTTAAACACATCTATTGCTGATAAAGCAAGCGAACAACTTTTAACTAATGAAAAAATTCTAATGGCTGATGTTTTTGTTACCGGCCAAGCAATGATAGTATCAAGAGGTATTGCAAGTGGTGTATTACTACGTGGAACAAACGGTACTAAACAAAATGAAGTATCGCAAAAACTTGTTGTAGGCACATCAAATAAATTATTAAATAACCAAATTTTTATAGGTAAAGATTTAGCAAAAAAACTTAAAGTAAATGTGGGTGATAGTGTAAACTTAATTTCACCAGATGGTACTCAAACTATTGTTGGGTTTATTCCTCGTATTAAAAAATTAACTATTGCAGGTATATTTAACTTTGGCATGTATCAATATGATTCAAGCTTTGTTTATACAAACTTAAAAACTGCTCAAAGCTTCTTTAAAATGAATGACCAAGTTACAGGTATTGAGCTTAAAGTTATTGATCCTATGCAGATAAATACATTTAAAGATTATGTTCAAATGGTTTTAGATGATATTGACCCTACTGCCCCACCTGCTCAATTTAATACATGGGAAACTCAAAATGTAGAATTTTTTAAAGCTTTAGAAATTGAAAAAAGAACTATGTTTATTATATTAATGCTAATTATTATTGTTGCCACATTTAATATTATTACAGGGCAAATGATGTTAGTTAATGATAAAACAAAAGATATAGCAATTTTACGAAGCATGGGTGCAAGCTCTGCTCAAATACAAAAAGTATTCTTTTATTCAGGCATGTTTTTAGGCATTATAGGTACATCTATAGGTGCTTTATTAGGTTGCTTAGTTGTTTTAAATTTAACTGAACTAGTACAGTTTTTAGAAAGACTATTTAACACTACATTATTCTCAGGGCAAGTTTATTACCTTGATAAACTACCTGCACAATTAAATACCGATGACCTTATTACTGTTATAGCAGTAAGTATTGCTTTAAGCATTATAAGCAGCTGGTTCCCTAGTAGAAAAGCAAGTAAGTTAAACCCAGTGGAGACTTTAAGAAATGACTAATCAAACAACCACATTATTAAAATTAAAAGATATTTACAAAACATACACTACTGCAGGTGAAACTTTAAGTGTTTTAGAAAATGCTCAATTATCTGTTAATAATCAAGAAAAAGTTGCTATTATTGGTGAATCTGGCTGTGGTAAGTCTACTTTTTTACACATTGCGAGTTTACTTGATAGTTATAACAGTGGTGAAATATTTTTAAATGATGTAAAAATTAATACATTAAATGATAAGAAAAAATCTACTATTAGAAACAAGAACTTTGGTTTTATTTACCAGGCTCACTTATTATTATCTGAATTTACTGTGCTTGAGAATACTCTTATGCCGATACTAATTGAACGTTCAATTAAAAAATCAGATAAAGAACGTGCATTAATGTTACTTGAAAAACTTAATATTTTAGAATGCCTAAATAAATTTCCTACTGAACTTTCAGGTGGGCAACAACAACGTGTTGCAATCGCACGAGCATTAATCCAAAGCCCTAAAATTGTTTTTGCAGACGAACCTACAGGTAATTTAGACCCTTCTACAGCTAAAATAGTGCGTGAACTACTCGATAGCCTAATCCAAAGCGAAAACATAAGCCTTGTGCTTGTTACGCATGATCAGGAGCTTGCCCAGACTTGTCATAAAATATATAAGCTTGAAGATAAGCAACTTTTACTAATTAAGTAATTTAATTATTATAATACTAAAAGCATCTGTACTAGGTGCTTTTTATTTTTGTTGGTTTTGTTTTGTAAAAAATATAGCAAAAAATACTAAGTGATATAACAAGTAAACTAATTGACATAGTTGCAAACATGACTTTATATGAATAATCCATTAATAAAAATCCTATTAATAAACCTAATAATCCTGTGAATAAACTATCCATTTGCCCTACTATTGAAAGTAAAGTTGCTTTAAATTTACTATTTTTTATTATATCTAGTATAAAACTTTCAGTTACTTGTGATAAACCCCATTGTAAACCATTAATAATACAAAATATAGATATAACTACTATTGTATTATTAATAAAATATAAACTGGTCATTAAACTAGCTATAAGAGCTATTTCAAAAATTAAATATGAATTTATATTAAAAAGTTTTTTTATTCTATCGCTATATAAAAGTAAAAATGATGCAAATAATCTACCTATTCCAAAATATACACCAAACCATATTACATCTAAGCCTATTACTTCTTGGTATGGAGCTCTATACACTGATATTATTACTAAAAAACTATTAATTATAGCTACAATCATTGCATATGGTAAATATCCTAATAAAATACCATTTTTTATAACTTGTTTAAAGTTGGTTTCTTTAACTTCTTTTTTATGTTTTTTTGAGTGCTTTATGCGTCTTAACGATATAGCTATTAGTAAACCTATAACATCAAATATCAAACCTATAATAAAAGGTATTTTAATATCTATAGAAACTAAAAATGGTACAATAATCATCAATAATATAGGCAAAAACACCCCTATAGATGTTATTTTACCCATAACTTTTATATAGTCTTCATTGTATCATGCATAAAGGCTGAACCTGTACCACTCATAAATGCATTACCCAAACTTAAAGCTATAGCTGATAATATTAATAATATTGATGATATAACCAATAATAACTTGTAGATTATTATTGTATTTTTATGACCTAATTTATCTGATATATAACCCGATGGTATTTCAAATATAAACCCAAACAAGTTACCTAGTAATAATATTATACCAATTTCTTTTGCAAAAACACCATCAATTGACAAATAATATATAGCAAGTATAGCTGAAAATATTCTTTTATCTGTTATTAGCAATATACAGTATTTCCAGATATTTTTTTCAATTTTTTTATTTGTAACCCTGTATAATTCATTTTATTATTAATCCTGTTATAATGATATTTATCTATAAAGTTTTTAACATGATTTTACGCAATAATTTTTCTGGAAAAACTTCTCTTCTATCTAACTCAGTAAACCCTAATTTATTAGAAATTTTACAACTTGGTATATTATCAGGGTGAACAGTTAAATAAACATTATCTAGGTTTTCACTTTTTAACTCTTTAAGTAGTAACGCCCCCATAGTATATGCAATATTATTACCTACATATTTACTATCAACCATATATAAGTCTAATGCCGCACTATTTGAAAAATTTGTATTTAAAAATTCTAAATATAATGGTGCTTTTTTTTCTATAATCTGCTACTGATGCAAACCCGACTATTTTATCCCCGTCAAAACAAATACATGACATAGTATAAGGCCCTAAAGTTTTTTTTAGATATTGTGGTGTTTGAGGGTATAAATAACTAGATGAATCCATTATTACATCAGTAAATTTAATAAGATCATCTAAATAGTTATATTTATCTTCTTTAAAAAATTTTATTTCGTATCTTAAACTCACAATTATCATCCTTTATATATATAGTTATAATATATTATTCATAAAAAAAAGGCAACCCATATTGAGTTACCTTTTTATAATTAATGCTTGTAATAAAAACTATTTGTTTTTGTTAGCAATTTCTTCAGCAATAGATGCTGGAACTGGATCGTAATGGTCCATTTCCATTGCAAATGTAGCACGACCTTGTGACATAGATCTAACTGATGTAGCATAACCAAACATTGATGATAGAGGAACCATAGCGCTAATAACTGTTGAACCAGCTTTGTCTTCAGTACCTGTAACCATACCACGTCTTGAAGATAAATCACCGATGATATCACCCATGTAATCTTCAGGAGTTTGAACGTCAACCTTCATAATAGGCTCAAGTAAAACAGCACCAGCTGCAATTGCACCTTTTTTGAATGCCATTGAACCAGCGATTTTAAACGCCATTTCTGATGAATCGACATCATGGTAAGAACCATCATATAGAGTAACTTTAGCATCAACTAATGGGTAACCAGCTACAACACCGTTTTCCATTTGTTCTTTAATACCTTTATCAACAGCTGGGATATATTCTTTTGGAATAGTACCACCAACAATAGTTGAAATAAACTCATAGCCTTCACCAGCTTCTTGTGGTTCAATTTTAATCCATACGTGACCAAATTGACCTTTACCACCAGATTGCTTAATAAATTTAGCTTCTTGGTTAACAGTTTTAGTAATTGTTTCTCTGTATGCAACTTGAGGCTCACCTACTGCACATTCAACGTCAAACTCACGTTTTAGACGGTCAACGATAATATCTAAGTGAAGCTCACCCATACCAGATAGAATTGTTTGAGCTGTTTCTTCATCAGTATGAACTCTTAAAGAAGGATCTTCTCTAACAAGTTTACCAATAGCTAGACCCATTTTTTCTTGGTCAGCTTTTGTTTTAGGCTCTACAGCAATATCAATAACTGGTTCAGGGAATTCAATTGACTCAAGGATAACTTGGTTATCTTGAGGGCATAAAGTATCACCTGTAGTTGTGTCTTTAAGACCAACAACCGCACCAATATCACCAGCAAACATTTCTTTAACTTCTTCACGTTTGTTAGCATGCATAAGCACGATACGACCAACACGCTCTTTTTTGCCTTTTGTTGAGTTATAAACATATGAACCAGCATCTAATTTACCTGAGTAAATTCTGATAAATGTTAATGTACCAACAAATGGGTCAGTAGCAATTTTAAATGCTAATGCTGAGAAAGGAGCTGTATCTGAAGATTCTCTTGAAGTTTCAGAGTCATCTTTAGGGTTAATACCTGCAATAGCTTTAACGTCTTTTGGTGAAGGTAAGTAATCAACAACACCATCAAGAAGTGTTTGCACACCTTTGTTTTTAAATGATGAACCACATAAAACAGGGAAAATATCACATGCTAATGTAGCTTTTCTGATAAGCATTTTAAGTTCTGCAATAGTAGGTTCGTTTCCTTCAAGGAATCTTTCCATAATAGCATCATCTTGCTCAACAACAGCTTCAATCATAGCTTCTCTTGACTCTGCAACTTTTTCGATCATATCAGCTGGAATTTCTGCTACTTCGTAGTCAGCACCCATTGATTCATCGTTCCAAACAATAGCTCTGTTTTCAACAAGGTCAACTAAACCAAGGAAGTTTTCTTCAGCACCGATTGGTAATTGAATTGGAACAGCATTTGCTTGTAGACGTTCTTTAATCATAGCTACGCCATTATCAAAGTTTGCACCCATTCTATCCATTTTATTAACATAACATACTCTTGGTACGTTATAATCGTTTGCATATCTCCAGTTTGTTTCTGATTGAGGCTCTACACCACCAACAGAACAGAATACACCAACAACACCGTCTAATACACGTAGTGAACGCTTAACTTCAATTGTGAAGTCAACGTGACCTGGTGTGTCAATGATGTTAAATCTGTGATCTTTCCAGAAACAAGTAGTAGCAGCTGAAGTAATTGTAATACCACGCTCTTGCTCTTGTGCCATCCAGTCCATAGTAGCAGCACCATCGTGAACTTCACCAATTTTATGCTCTTTACCTGTATAGAAAAGGATTCTCTCAGTTGTTGTTGTTTTACCAGCATCAACGTGAGCCATAATACCGATGTTACGGTACATATCAATAGGATATTCTCTAGCCATTTTAATTTTCCTTAATTATTATTTGTGTGTTTTCTTTAACTAAATACTTTAAGTATAAACTTAGTTGCTTTAATTAAAGATAAATTTCTTAGAATTTGTAAGTAAATTAAAGTTGATGAAGTATAACCCCACCAACTTTAATATTAGACTACCAACGGAAATGAGCGAATGCTTTGTTAGCTTCTGCCATTTTGTGAGTATCATCTCTTTTCTTAATAGATGAACCTTTTTCTGTAGCAGCATCCATGAATTCTTTCATAAGTCTATCTTGCATAGTCTTATCTGAACGATTTCTTGCTGCAGCAACGATCCATCTAATAGCTAAAGCTTGAGCTCTTGCTGGGCGTACTTCCATAGGTACTTGGTAAGTAGCACCACCAACTCTTCTTGATTTAACTTCTAGAGAAGGAGCAACTTTTTCCATTGCTTCTTGGAATACTTCAACAGGGTTTCTACCTGTTTGAGCTTTAATTCCTTCTAATGCACCGTAGAAAATTCTTTCGGCTACACTTTTTTTACCACCTAACATCATTAAGTTGATAAATTTAGACACTACCATATCACCATAAATAGGATCAGGCATAATTTGTCTTTTTTCTGCGCTGTGACGTCTTGACATAATTTTTATTCCTTTGTATTAATCTGCTATTTATTTAGGTCTTTTAGTACCATATTTAGAACGAGATTGTTTTCTTCCTTCTACGCCAGAACAGTCTAACGCACCACGAACAGTATGATATCTCACACCCGGTAAATCTTTTACTCTACCACCACGGATTAAAATCACGCTATGCTCTTGTAGATTATGGCCTTCACCACCGATGTATGATGTTACTTCAAAACCGTTAGTTAGTCTAACACGTGCTACTTTACGTAACGCTGAGTTAGGCTTTTTAGGTGTTGTTGTGTAAACTCTTGTACATACACCACGTCTTTGTGGGCATGCTTGTAATGCTGGTGACTTAGTCTTTACAACTTTGTCTTGGCGAGGTTTTCTCACCAGTTGGTTAATTGTAGGCATTTTTCAATGTTTCCTTAGTTTTTTAGAGCCCTGTTTAAGCAAGCAGTCCGTTTATTTATATAATTAAAACTATATTAACAAACATTTTTAATTCTACTTTAAGAACCCTAGGGGTTTTTCCCTGTAATATTTTATATTTAGCAATGCATAAAACACGCTAAATACAACTGTTTTATATTAGTATGAATACTTATATATATGTTTTTTAAAATTTAAAGCAGAAATACAAGATAAACCTGTATACTTTAAACCTTATTGTGCATTATAATGGAATTTACTGCTATGTCAAGTGTTTTAGCACTGATTATTAAAAAAAATCTAGTGATATTTATATTTTACCAAATCTTCTATTTCTTGAATAATACTCTTGCTTAATAGATGTAAGCTTTTCTTGCGATATTTCGGGCCAGTGATAGCTTGTAAACATTAGCTCTGCATAAGCTGATTGCCATAGCATAAAATTACTTAAACGCTGTTCACCACTGGTTCTTACTATTAAATCTAAAGGCAGAGTATTTTCTAATAACTTTTCAGTTATTTTATCTGCGGTTATTTCATTACCATCTTTAATTATTTGTGATGCTGCTTGTGCAATCTCATCTTGAGAACTATAGTTAATATATAAATTAACCTTTAATAATGGATTATCTAACTTTATTTGATTAATATCTGATAGTTTTTTTAACATATCTTTACTAAAAGGGCTAGACTCTGATAAGTCCCCTATTATTTTTAAGCCAATATTAGCTTCTTGCATTTTTAATAATGACCCATTAATAAAGTTTGATAGCAATAACATTAAAGTTTTTACTTCTAAAGTTGGCCTTTGCCAATTTTCTTTAGAAAAACAATAAAAACTAGCTTCTTTTATATCATCATCTTTAGATAATATAGATATTACATTTTCTAATGCTTTTGCGCCCATTTCATGCCCGTAGTTACGTGGCTTATTTTGCAGCTTAGCCCAACGACCATTACCATCCATAATAAATGCGATATGGTTTAATATATTTTTTGACATTATCTTACCTTATAAACTAAATATAAATTCTTCAACTTGAGATTTACTCATTTTTGGATTAAGCCTAGCTTCAACTTGTAATGTTGTAAAGTTAAATACTGCCTGCTCTAAAGTTTGAATATCAAAATTATCAACTTGCTTAATAAACTCATCTTTACCGAAAAATACCGGAGGTCTTAATTTATTAATATTAGCACTTGCAGGTGTTCCATCTTTTTCTGCATTTGACTTAACTATAAGTAACCTTTTTAAATGCCTGATTAACCCTGATGCTATAACAGTAATATCATGACCCTCTTCTTCAAGTAAAAATAACATTTTTTGTGCTAAGTTTTTATCTTTCATGCCTACTGCATCACAAAATTTAAATAAATTAACTGAATCAGCAGATGTAATACAATCAAGACAATCTTGTAAACTAATCTCTTTACTATTTAAAGTATATATGTCTAGTTTTTCAAGCTCTTGTAATGTAATCATACGGTCATTACCTAAACTATTTTGTAAATAGATAAGAGCCTTAGTATCAATGCTTTTGTTTTTATTTGTAAAGAACTCTAATATAACTTTTTTTAAATCCATATTATTATCTACAAAACATCTAACACTTATAGCAGTAGAATCTTTTTCAAATTTTTTAACAACTGCAGATGATGCCTCTAAACTTAATGCTGGTATAATAACAAATGTATCTTCTAAACGATCTTGTTCATCTAATAAACCTGCAATAATATCATTAAATTTACGCTGTTTTTGTCCTAAATCGATAATATCATCAATTATAATAACTTTTAAACTAGCAAACATACTTATTGCAAATAAGCTATCAAATAAAACACTTTGATCTTCACATATTTTTAAAGCAGATATGTGTTCAATTGCTAGTTCATCACCATTAGATATAGTTTTAGTTAATTTTTTTGATAAATCCTTAATTAAACCTAAATCATCTCCATGGATTAAGTTTAACTTAGATATTTCTGAATTCTTAGTAATATTGTATGCTAATTGCTTACTTGTTAGTTTCATTTTCAGTATAACCTCTAAACCATAATGCTGAACGTTGAATAATATCACCTGATAAAGTTCTACCAACTGACTCTAAAGCTTTCGAGCGAGCAGCTTCTGTAGCAAAAGGCTCATCTTGTGTTGTATAGCTTGATTTTCTTTGAATTCTTGTTTTAAAAACAACTTGATTAGTTGATGTGTCTTTTAATTTAACATAAGCAACAATAACAACGCTTCTTCTTTGGTCAGTATCATCTGATTTAGTTGCAATAGCACCACCTTTTATTTCAAGCTCAACAGTCATTGCGTAGTCGTTATCATAATTATTTGAAAATACTCTTGATAGATCCTGGCTCATTTTTTGAGCTAATCTTCTCTCACCTATATCTTTACGAACATGTTTCATAGATACATTATCTAATCCTATTTCATTCATTTTAGATCCAAGCTCACCATATAAAGGTGTATAACCGCATGCAGATATAGTTAATAATATCAATAAGTATATTTTTTTCAAAGCATTAGCCTTTCTAAATTAGAATTAGTATTTTTTATCAATTTAATAATATTTTTATATTACCATAATTAGTTATGTTTTTCATTATCTTTTTTATGATTAATAATAAAAGTGTTATTTATTATCAAATATTTTAGTATAAAAAAAAGCTCATATATTTAAATACGAACTTTTTTAATAAATATTAATATAAGTTTAAACTTTAGAAAACTCTTTAATAAAGTCATCACATTTTTCTGATAAATGATCAATCTCTTGAATTACAACACTTAAATCATCATTTGTTGTTTTTGCTTTATCTTTAGAAGTTGTAATTAATGTTTTAATTTCTTCAACTTTATTTTTAGCAAAAATTGTAGACTCATGAGCCTCATTAGAGTTGTGTGCAATAGCTTCAGCTGCATTTGATTGTTCAGACATTGAAATTTGAACTCCATTTGCTACTTTATTAACATCTGCAATTGTTTGAGATATATTTTCAATTGATTCGTTTGATTTATTACTTTCAATTTGAATATCATCTACTAATGTAGAAATAGTTGTTGTTGCTTCTGATGTTTGCTGAGCAAGTTTTTTAACTTCTCCGGCAACTACTGCAAAACCTCTACCTTCTTCACCTGCTCTTGCAGCTTCAATTGAAGCATTTAAAGCTAATAAGTTAGTCTTATCTGCAATTGCTTTAATAAGCTCTACAGCTTCATGAATTCTTCCTGCTGATGATACTAAGTTTTCAACACCAGTTTTTGCATTTTCTGCTTTACCATTAGCTTCTTCAATAAGCCCTGCAACAGATTCAACTTTTTCATTAATTTCAGTAATTGACGATGTTATTTGATGTATTGATGATGAAACTTCTGAAGCATTTTGCTCTGAACCCACAACAGCATTTAATGTATCTTTAGAATTATCAAAAATATTTTCTGAAGTTAGTGAGAAGTCCTTAATACTGCCTTTAACACCTGAAACTTTTGCTTCAACTAAATTAACTAACTTACTAAATCCTAAAGCTTTTTCTTTTAATGGAATAAATACTTTATTATTTACTAAATAAAATACCATTATCATAATACCTGCAACTATTAAGAAACCAAATATAATTGCATTAATTAAAAAGTTAATTTTACTCTCTACAGAAATTATTTCTGCATTTATAGGCTCACTAATTGACTTTTGAATGTTAATTAATGACTGGCTTAAAACTTGTGATTTTTTGTCTAAATCATCTAGTGATGGCATATTACCAAAACCAATAAATAGTGTTGAATACATTGCTCTTTTCATTGCTTCAACTTCTTCTAAAATAGCACGAGTAACCTTAATTTTTTCTTTAGATTTAACATTAACTAAACCATAATCACCTAAAGCCTCAAGGTCAGATAAAGTTTTTTGGTATGATCTTTTAGTATAAGCAACATTTGATTTAAAATCAGCATCAAAAGCAACTTCTTTTTTAACTAGTTTGTTAAGTAAAATTTGTTCTTTTTCAATATAATACACTAAATCTACAATTAAAGATTTTGCTATTGTATTTAATGATGTAATTTTAGTTTTTTCATTAATTTTATTAAATAACGAATATGAGAAAACTTTTAAAGCAGAAACAAAATTTATTGCAGCTGTTTCATTATCTTTATTTTTAGATTTTTCATTCATTAAGTATAAATTAAGCTTATCTTCTAAATACCTAATTTCTTTTGTAGTAATACCTATTTTAAAAGATTCTTTTTTAATATAATTAAATTTTTCAACAGTATCATTCATATAGTCATTTTTTTCAGAACTAATGATTCTTGATACGTCCATATATGAATCCATAATATTATTTGATATTTGTAATTCATGAATTTCATTTTTATTATTATATGACGATATGTATATATATAACGCTAGTGAAGATATAATAGCATACGCTAAAATACCAACCATTAACATGATTTTTCTTGCACTCATTTTAAGATCTCCGTAAAAAATAGACTGAATATATCAGGGACATAGCTTTATAGTAAAACTACTTATGTCGGTTATTTTTTATTTTTGTTTTTTATTGTTTTTATCATATATATTATACATTATTTTGGCAACATCTGCAAATATATCTATCAGTTTTATGCTATAAAATTACTTTTTTTGATGTTTATCAATCGTTTAAAAAAAGAAGAGCTTAAATTAATAAAGCTCTTCTTTTTTATATTACAGTATATTAAAATTTATACTTGAATTTTAATAGTGCTGATCTACCTAATTCATTACCACCTGATGCCATTGATAATGGAGCATTGTAGTTAGATATGAATTCTTGGTGTTCATCAAGTAAGTTATAACCAGCTAATGAAATCTCAGCTTTTTCAGTTATATCATAGCTAACATTAGTGTTTAATGTTATGTATGAGTGAACTTTTTCTTCAACTAAAGCATTAATTGTTGGATTAGCTAAAACTTTATAGTTTACACCTGATGTCCAAATAGCTTCAACATGAGCACTTAACTTATCTTTGTTATAATCTGTCCATACTGCAACTTTATGTTCATTGTTATTATCTTCGTTAAACATTGTATCTGCAACATCGGCATCATCGTCAGTATACATAAATGTATAGCTTGAACCATAACCTAGATTTTCATTATATTTACCATCTAAAGCAAGTTCTAAACCAACTGATTTACTTGTACCACCGTTTGAGTATAAGAACTCAAGGTTTTTAGCTGGTGCAAATGTTAGAGGATCAATAGTTTTAGTTAAGTGATCTTCAATATATTGGAAGAATACTGTAGCTTTTGCTTTACCTTGAATTTTAGGTAAAATCTTAGTATAACCAGCTTCTGCTGACCATAAGATTTCAGGATCTAAATCAGGGTTACCTGCAAGTTCAATACCTGTAATACCATAATCACCTGCAAACTCTGTAGTAGCTGGAATATGAGCACCACGACCTGCATTAAATCTTAAGCTTTCAAGTTGGTTAAGCTTATAAACTGCACCTGTGTTAAAGCTTAACACATCAAAGTTTTGGTCAAATTTATCTTCAGGTAATGCTGAACCAGTGCTTTGATCTTGGCTTTTTTCAGTTTCAACATGGTCAAATCTTAAAGAGTTTGTAAATGTTAATTTATCTGTAGCTTTATGTTCCCACATACCTGAAACACCAACTAAGTCAGTCTTAACATAACCTTGTCCATTACTACTTACTAAAACACCTTGAGTATTTGAGTTTCTATATTCAGCACCAACTCTAAATGTGTTTTTGTTGTCAACTTGGAATAAGTTTTCAGCTTGTAATACATTTAGTTTTGATACAGCAATATCTGTAGATGTTCTGTTATGGTATAAGTTTACTTTAGATAAACCAAAATCTGTATTTTTTAGTAATGTAGCTTGAGCATATTTATACTCTTTAGATCCTTTATCAGATAAAAATAGTTGAGGTAGAATATCTACACTAGAACCATCTACTTCACCAGCTTGGAATCTAAGCTCTGTATCATCATCAATTCTGTACTCTGAATCTAAGTTATAAGTATTTTTAACTAAACCATTATGTCTTTTAATACTTGCATCTCTGCTTAAGTCTTCGTTAAGACCAAACATTTTGCTTGATTTTGACTCAGCTGAAACTCTAAATGCAAAGTTATCATTTGGTTTAACAGTTGCAATAGCAACACCTTCTTTAGTACCTTGTGTACCGTATGAAGCTTCTACTGTGTTAATATCATCTTTTAATGGTGAGTAAGTGATAATGTTAATAACACCACTTTCTGCATTTAAACCAAATAATGATGTATTAGGACCTTTAACAACTTCAATTTGTCTAATTTCTGACATTTGAACTGGTAAGAATGACCATGATGTAAAACCATAATAATCTTGGTATACTTGACGACCGTTAACTAATACTAATAATCTGTTTGAGTAAGCATCGTTATAACCACGAACGTTTACTTCAGCTTGATTATTCATACCTCTTTTAACGCTAACACCTGCATGCTTTTCTAATAGCTGAGGTATATCTTTAGCACCTGATGCTGCAATTTCATCTTGTCCAATGATAATCATATCTACAGGAGCATCTGATACTCTTTGAGGTTTACCAGTTGCTGATGCTGTTACTTTCTCGCCGAAAATGCTTTCCATTATATCATAATCAATTGACTGCGCATTAGCTAGGTTTAGAGAACTAATACCAACTAAAGCTGTTGCAGTATATAAACTAATTTTTTTCATTTTATTATATTCTTTCTTTAAAACTTTTTATTATATTTTCTTAACCATGAACTCAAAAGCTGGGTCAAATTTTAAACCAGTTTTTCCGTATGCTGATGAACTAACTAGTAACTCTACTACTGAACCAACATTAACACCTAAAACACATTTAGATGAGTTAACGCATTTTAAATCAGTTGAAACTGTAATAACTTGCTTAGTTGCAAGATGAGATGTTACATCTGTTTGTTGAGCATCTGTTAAACCAGCTGTTAATATAACTACTTGGTCATTTACTGAAGCTATGTTAGCTACTTGCACAGCAGTTGCTGTTTTGCCTGCAGTTTTAGCATAACCAATAATAGCATCTTTATCTACTACTGATGCTTCGCTTGCTTCATCATAGATAATTGTAATGCTTGGATTTGAGAAGTTTCTACATAATGAAGAAATTTTGTTTATTGCACCAAACTCTTGTAGAGTTGTGGTTTCTGCAAATGAAGGTAGGCTTGTTAGCATAATAGCTGAAACAAATGCCACCTTTGAAAGTGTTTTTTTCATATCTTATATATAGCCTTATTTTTTAATTATTATTTTATGTACTATGCAATAATGGTATAGAAACTATTTACTATTATCAAGTATTTTTAAACAAAAAAATACAATAAATGACTGGTTTATGGGCTTTTTTTAGGATTTTTCGTCAAATTTGTCACAATAAAAATGGCATTTTTTTTATATCTATCTAACTGTAATATATTACTTTTAGTCATAAATAGCATTTGTAGATTCGTGTTAAATTAATAAAAAGTTACATTTTTTAAAAAAAGTTACATTTTTTGACATTAATCAATGAGATTTTAATTTTCCTTATTATAAGTTAGTTGAACATTGTTTTGAGTGCCACCCTATATAATTGTTTAGCTAAACTATAGTTATATTGTTTTCAATCACTAATATATATAAAAAGATATATTTTATTAAATTAACTCAGCTTAAATTTAAAAAAAATCATGGAATAAACCATGATTTTTTACAAATATATTTATACAATAATAATTAAATTTCTGTACTCTCTAGAACTCCACCTGCTCTAACCATTTTAAATTCTACTGCTTTACCTGTTGAATTATCAACCTTTGCATAAAGCCCGCATAAAGTGCCTTCACCATCTGCTAAAACTAATTTACAACGACGAGCCGTCTCAAATCTTTGTAATGCACCTGCAAACTCTGAACCTAATGACTTACCGTAAACACCAGTCATTCCTGTATCAGTTTGGTATAATGTACCTCTTGATGTTATATGAGCATCTGCTGTTGGTATATGAGTATGTGTACCACCTACCATACTTGCTTTACCGTCCCAAATGTGTCCTAAGCAAACAGCTTCTGATGATGCTTCAGTGTGATTATCAACAATTAAGATGTCATAATCTTCACCTAACCTGCACTCTCTTTGTAATTGTCTTGATGCTTGGAATGGGCAATCAGGTATTGTTGGCATAAATACTCTACCTAATAAATTAAGTACTGCGATTCTTGTTCCATTTGCAAGCTTATATATGTTAAAACCTTTACCTGGTGTTTTACCTGGGTAGTTTAATGGTCTTATTACTTTACTATTAGTTTCTAAAATATCTTTTGCATCTGGTTTATCCCATGCATGGTCGCCCAATGTCATAACATCAATACCATAACCAAATAGCTCAGTTACTGTTTTATGAGTAATGCCATAGCCACCTGCGCAGTTTTCAGCATTTGCTACTACAAAATCAAGCTTGTATGTTTGTTTTAGTTTAGGTAATTGGCTTGCGATTGCATTCCTACCTGGTTTGCCTACTATATCACCAATGAAAAGTATATTTGTAAAGTCTGCCATTTTTTAGATTCTAATCTTTCTAATTTTGTTTTAATATTTTTGCTATCATTCCATTAGGTGTAGATAAACCTATTGCAATGGTATAACTTATTTTATCCTCATAAATAAATGAATAATCATTCATATTATTAACTATATAAGAATTATCGTGCTTAGTATTAAATAAAGATAAATGCGGTAAATAATCTTTTTCTACTTTTAATCCTAGTTTTTTAGATATATCTTCATGCATTAATTGAATTTTACTATCATTTACTAGTAAATGTACGTGCTTAAGGTCATTTCCTTTATCAGAAATTGTTAGCCCTTCATACTTTAATGTAATAGCTTTATCTAACTTAACTTTATTATAGGTAATGTCTATGTCTTTTTCTAGTATATTTATTTTTGCTAATGTAATATGAGGAATACTTGTATTTTAATCTATATAATAATCATAATTATCATTAGTAAAGTTCTCTGATATTTTAATAAAACTATCAAAATCATCTGGTATTAAAATTATTCTACATTTTAGCATTTACTTATATAACTTCTATTTTATTAAATTTTCTAGTCGTTCAGCTAAACTATTGTGCATTTTTTCAAGCATTTGCTCTTCTGAAGCTTTTTCTTTTTTTAAATCGCCATATTCATGTGCCATGCTAATTGCACTTAGCATTAGCATTTCATCGTTTGACATATTAGGGTTTGCTTTTAAAAATTGTTCAGCATAATTATTTAACATTGCTGATGCATTAAGTAAGTTTTTCTTATCATGTTCAGTTTCAGCACTTAAATTGTAAGTTCTTCTACCGATTTTAATATCTACATTTTCTACCATTGTATAACCCTTATAGCTCTTGTTTTAATTGATTAATTAAATCGCTTACTTGTTTTTTAGCTTCACTTTGTTGTGTTTTTAAAGTTTTGTTTTCTGATTTTAGTGCTTTTAAAATCTCAGTATCAATACGAGTAGCCACATCTGAAAGACCATCTTCAGCACTAATGATCTTAGAAGTACTCATTTTATCTTCTAATTTTTCTATTGCCTGTTGCAAGCGTAATACACCTGTTTGCTTAATTGTTTGGTTCATAATACAAATATCTTTCAATTAATGATCTTTTAATTTAATATACTATTTAACAATAAAATAATCAATATAAATTAAAGGTTAGTTCTTAAAATTATGTATAAAAATTTAAAATATATTTCAAATAATGTTAAATATTTAGCAGCTTGTACTGTTGCTAAAGCTAAATCAGGGCATACAGGTGCTCCATTAGGTATGGCAGATTTTTTAACTGTGCTATTTGCAAAACACCTAAATTTTGATATTAACAACCCCGATGCTATTAATAAAGATAGGTTTGTGCTTTCAAACGGGCATGCAAGCTCTTTATTATACTCTTTATTACATGTTGCAGGGTTTGATGATTGCTCTATTGATGATCTTAAAAGCTTTAGACAGTTAAATTCAAATACTGCTGGGCACCCTGAATCTACCCTACTTAAAGGGGTTGATGTTTCAACAGGTCCGTTAGGGCAAGGTTTAGCAACTTCAGTTGGTTTAGCATTAGCTGCAAAAGTATATTCTAATAAAGTTGAAAATATTGATAATAATATTTATGTAACAATTGGCGATGGTTGCCTTGCTGAAGGTATCTCACATGAAGCTTTAGAATTTGCTGCACATAATAATTTAGATAACTTAATTGTATTATTTGATAATAACAAAATTTCAATTGATGGCCCAACATCATTATACACATCTACAAATATTGAACAACGCATGCAAGCTTATGGTTTTAATGTTATTAAATGCGATGGGCATGATTTTGAGCAAATTGATAAAGCTTACACAGCTGCTAAAGAAAACTCAAATAAGCCTACTATAATTATTTTTGATACTATTATAGGTAAAGGATGTGATTTAGAAAATACAAATACAATTCATGGATCTCCTTTAAATGATGAAATGTTAGAATCACTTAAAAATAATTTAGGCTTAGATACAGCTAAGTTTGAGTTAAATGATAATGTTTATTCTTTATTTAATAAATTCCACTCTGAAAAATCTTACACTCCTACTAATCATAAAATAATTGATAAAACTGAATCTATTATTAAAAGCTTAGATGTTTTTAAAGAGCAAGCTATTAAAGATAATTTAGAACTTGCAAGCCGTGCGGCTATGGGTAAATGTTTAGACATTACTTATAAGCATGATGATATGTTTATATCTGGCTCTGCTGATTTAACTCCATCTAATTGTACTCATGCTGAAAACATGACAGAAATAACTCCGGTAAACTTTAACGGTAATTATATCCATTATGGTATTAGAGAGCATGCAATGGGTGCTATTGCAAATGGTATTAATTTATTTGCTGATAAAAAAATTAATAATGCATGTGCTACATTTATGGCATTTTTAGATTATATGAAACAATCTATTAGAATGGCTGCTATTATGGATCTTAATACTAAGTTTATTTTAACTCATGATAGTATTGGTGTTGGTGAAGATGGACCAACCCACCAACCTATTGAGCAATTAACTGCATTACGTGCTACACCTAATACTTATACATTCAGACCTGCTGATATTGTAGAAACTATTGAGTGCTGGCAGGCAAGTTTAACTATTAATAATGCTCCTAGTGTTTTTGCATTATCACGCCAAAACTTACCTATTATAAATAATGAATATTCTGCAGAAAACAAATCAAGCAAAGGTGCTTATATAGTATATGGTGAAACCTCAGTAAAGAATACTCAAGCAATAATCATTGCTACAGGTAGTGAAGTTAAAATAGCAGTAGATGCTGCGATACTACTTGCAAAAGATAATATTAATGCCAGAGTAGTATCAATACCATGTGTTGAGCTATTTAATGATCAAACTGATCAGTATAAAGAATCTATTTTACCAAAAGACATTGCCAATAGATTAACTATTGAAGCTGGTTCATCATTAGGTTTAGCAAATTTTGTAGGATTAAAAGGTAAATCTTTAGCAATTGATGAATTTGGTAAGTCAGCAAAAGCTGGTGATATATATCAATATTTTAAATTAAATAGCGATAATGCTTATAATTGCATAAAACATATGATATAATTTGACAATAATAAAAGTAACAAATATAATACTTTATATATAGTATTTAACAAAAATAACACTTTATATATAGTACCAAGCAAATAAAGGAAATAATAATGACAATAAATGTAGCGATTAATGGTTTTGGACGAATTGGCCGTAATGTAGTACGTGCTTTATATGATGAGTTTGTTGCAGAAGCTGGCTTATGCCATGAAAATAGAGATGCTATTAAAATAGTAGCAATTAATGATTTATCAGATACTAAAACTTTAGCACACATGCTTACATTTGACTCTGTGCACGGTACTTTTGCAAATGAAAGTATTACATTTAATGAAACTTCACTATTTATTGGTGATGATGAAGTTAAAGTATTTGCACAAAGAAACCCTGAAGACTTACCATGGGCTGATTTAGAAGTTGATGTTGTTTTAGAATGTACTGGCTTATTTAAGTCAAAAGAAACTGCGGGTAAACACATTACTGCAGGTGCTAAAAAAGTTATCGTATCAGCACCTGGTGAAGATATGGACCAAACTGTTGTTTATGGTGTTAATCATGATGTTATTACATCTGAAGATACTATAATTTCAAATGCATCATGCACAACTAACTGCCTTGCACCTTTTGCAAAAGTATTAAATGATTCTATTGGTATTGAATCAGGTTTAATGACTACAATTCATGCTTATACTAATGACCAAAACCTACTTGATGCTCCTCATAAAGATTTAAGAAGAGCAAGAGCTGGTGCATTAAGCATGATTCCTTCATCAACTGGTGCTGCAAAAGCTGTTGGCCTTGTTTTACCTGAACTTGCAGGTAAATTAGATGGTCAAGCAATGAGAGTTCCTACTCCGAATGTTTCAGTTGTAGATTTAACATTTACTGCTAAAAAAGAAACAAGCATTGATGAAATTAACGAAATAATTAACAATGCAGTTGCAACTGCCCAAGTACCTGGTATTTTAGGTGCAACAGATTTAGCACTTGTTTCAACTGATTTTAATACTACAAGTTACTCTTCAATATTTGATTTAACTCAAACTAACGTTGGGTCAAACAAAAAGCTTTGTAAAGTAATGGCATGGTATGATAATGAATATGGTTTTTCTAACAGAATGTTAGATTTAGCCGTGTACTTTGCGCAAAAATAATAAATTTAACCCCTTATCTTTATAAAAAGGTGAGGGTTATTTTTTAATAATAACTTTAGGATAGAATATAATGACATACAACACCCTTGAAAGCATGACAAACCTCGATACTTTATCAGTTTTAGTTAGAGTTGACTTTAATGTTCCAATCAAGCATGGGAAAATACAAGATAATAGTAGAATTAAAGCTCATTTGCCTACAATACAAGACCTTATAAAAAAAGGCGCTAAGATTATATTAGTAAGCCATTTAGGTCGCCCTAAAAACAAAGATGAGAACTTAACTCTTCTTCCTGTTGCAAATGAACTTGAGAAACTTTTAGGCATGCCTATTTCGTTTTGCTCAAGCACTGATTTTAGTATTATTGATCAAGCTAAACTATCTTTAAAAGCTGGTGAAATACTATTGCTTGAAAATATTAGATTTTTTGAAGGTGAAACTGAAAATGATACATTTTTAGCATCTGAACTATCAAACCATGTAAGCTTATATATTAATGATGCTTTTGCAAGCAGTCATAGATCACACTCAAGTGTTGATGCTATTTGTAAGTTTGTTCCTAAAAAAGCAGCTGGGTTTTTAATGAATGAAGAATTAGATAATTTAATTGAGATTGAAAGATTTAAAGATTCAAATTCTAAAATAGCTGTTATTGCATCAGGTTCTAAAGTATCTACAAAATTAAAACTTCTTGAGAATTTAATTACGGTTGCTGATGATTTATTTATTGCAGGGGCAATGGCTAATACATTTTTTGCAGCATTAGATTATAAAATTGGTCAATCATATTATGAAGAAAATATGATGGAAACAGCTAAAAAGATAATTAAAGATGCTAAAAATAATAATTGTCATATCCATTTACCTAATGAGGTTGTTTGCGCTAATGAAATTACATCAATAGCTGATGTTATACAATGTTCAATTGAGAATATCCCTGAAAGCAGTATGATTTTAGATGTTGCAACATCTACTATTGATGCATGGATTAAAAAACTTAATAAGCACGACTTTATTTTAATTAATGGTCCTTTAGGTGTGTTTGAGGTTAGCCCTTTTGATAAAGGTACTGATTACTTCTTTAACAGCCTTCCTAAGCTACCAGGTTATACTGTTGCAGGTGGCGGTGATACTATTTTTGCTATTAACAAATCTAAATCATATGATAACTTTGATTTTATCTCAACAGGCGGCGGTGCATTATTAGAAGCTTTAGAAGGTAAGAAATTACCAGGAATTAAATCACTTACTTAATTCATCATATAATCACATAAAAAAGAGGCTAAGCCTCTTTTTTTTATATATCTAAACTATGTTTTAAAACTAATATTAAAAATTTATTATACAAAAAGATACTGATATTTATAATATAAATTTTTTATTATTTTTTACTTGACACAAATCAGCCTTTATGAAAAAAGAGGCTGATTTTTTATACACATTTTCTGTGGATAACTTTGTGTACAAACTGTGAAGTAACTACTAAAGTTCAATAAAATCAATACCTTTGGGGTATTGTACATTTTTTATGCACAGATTAAAAAACCTATATTTATCAGTAGTTTAAAAAAGTGAGCGTGTTTTTTATGTCATATGATATAAATAACACATAAGGTATAGCCTGGCAATATGTGGATTAGTTAGATATTATTATGAAATATTGTTTTATTTACAATAACTCTACACACCTGTCAGATGTGCTTAAATAAATAAAAAACCCTTTAAATAAAGGATTTTTTACAAGTTAATAAACGCTTACATGTCTAATATAAAAGTATAATTAGTGGTATCTGACAGGTCAGAAATAAACTTATAACCATCCTCTTTAAAATTCTTTAAATCTTCTATATTTGTAATTTTATTTTTAATAATAAAATCAGCCATTAAACCTCTAGCTCTTTTTGCCATAAGCCCTATTGTTTTAACTTGACCATTTTTATTCTGCTTTAAATTAATATTAATTAAAGTTGCCTTTAATAATTTTTTATCTACTGCTTTAAAATATTCATTTGATGCTAGGTTAATTATATAACCTGATTCATTTTCAATATTAATTTGATTAACTATTTTATTTTTCCAAAAGCTATATAAGTCTTTACCATTATTATTTTTTAAAGATCTTCCCATTTCCAAGCGGTAAGGCTGTATAAGGTCTAATGGCTTAATATAGCCGTAAAGACCTGAAAGTATTCTAATATGTGACTGAGCGAACTCTAAATCGCCTTCTTTGTAGTTATTAACATCCATTTTATCATAAACATCACCTTTAAAAAGATATAATGCTTGTTTTGCTCCATTAGATATATTAAATGATCTATCAAAGCTTTGAAATCTATCATAATTTAATTTTGCTAAATTATCTGATAAAGACATTAATGACTGTATATCTTCTACAGACTTATTCTTTAAAATTCCTGCAAGCTCAATTGCTTCGTTTTTAAAATGTAAATCACTACATTGTTTTAAATCTATTTTTGATTCATCTAATTTTTTAGATGGAGATAATAATACTGTTAACATAACTTATACTTTCTATCTGTCTTATTTGTTAATACTTATCTATATTAATACTAATTGG
>JAYJMJ010012319.1:0-23067 GCA_036873875.1 Laminaria ephemera | reverse complement strand
CAGATATTTTTTATCCCTTCCGTAGAGACTCTATAGCCGGAATGACCACGGGTGCAGCAGTCTTATCTGCGGGCACATATCTGGGGTAGACCGGATCTTCCCGGTCATCGGTGATATCTGTCCATGCTGCGGTGGAGTCTATAAAGTCTGCCACTCCGTTTACACCAAACCATTGAAAGTACCCGTATAAGACAGTCTCGAGATAGGAATACAGGATCGGCTTTTCACTTGTGGCAAACTGCCCGGCAGCATGCTCATACATCTGAATGTCTGCGGGTATAGCGCTATTCTGTTGAAACGTATCAGCCAGGCGACCAGTCGGCACTTCCTGCACCCACTCACCTGGGCTTAAAACGCGCCGCTTATAACCAGACTCGCGTTCGTCTAATTCAGCCCAGTCATCATTTGGCACCTCGGCGAATAGCCCACGTATTGAAACCCCGTCTGCAGGAATTACACTGAGGAATGCGTGGTCATAAGTATCGCTATTTATCCACACCCTGGACCAGCCGGTTACCCGCGTCGGTGTTATTGCGATGTATTTATGAGTCGCGGTATTGACCAGAGATCCAAATCCAAAAAAACACGCCACATTAATTACCTTAAACCGGATGGAGCCGATGATAATAACGTATCTGGAAAAAGTAACCGATCACAGAACACCGACTGCACAAAGCGACCGCGCACGGCTTCCACAATTCCTCCTCATTTTGCCTTTATCTTTTTTGCATGATTACTGAATAATTGGTTTCGAGCACACGGCTCTTGTACCGGTGCTAGGATAACCGGCCCATCACTCACACTTTGCAATGATAACTGCAGGCAATCGTGCCGAACCCAAAGCCTCGATAGTGTTTTAGTTATGAAGCTCAAATATCAACTCTTTATTACTTTACTGGTCGCCAGCGCGCTTCTAATCGCACTGATGTTTGCCGTGAGCAGTTGGAGCTTCAGTAGAGGGTTTATCGGCTATATCAACAATACAGAGAAAGCCAGACTAGTACCGTTAACGGCGGAATTGGTCACCTTGTATGAATCTATGGGTAGTTGGGACTGGACAAAGAAGAACCGGCGGCAGTGGCACGAACTTCTGAGTGAATACGAAGTACGAAACAAAAGGGAGAATTCCCGACGCCCACCCGGCAAGAGAAACGACCGCCCTCCACGTAAAGACAGGCCCGCCGACGAGACCGATGGCAGCAAAGAGTCCCGGCCCCCTCCTCCCCCCAAGCTCGCCCCCTGGCTGGTACTGACCAATGAAGACAAAAAGCCACTATTTGGCAAAGTGTTAGCGAAGGACCGCGTCGAGTGGATCCCGCTGCAGTCCAACGAACAGACGGTAGGCTACCTGGGGTTTAAAAAGACCAGACGGTTGAGCCGGCAGATAGATAAAGTGTTCGAACAACAGCAGAGGCGCAGCTTCGGGTATGCAGCACTTGGCATGGTTTTATTATCAGGCTTGCTCTCTATTCTGCTGTCGCTGCGGATTGTGAAACCACTACTGACAGTCAATGCTGCGGTCAGTGAAATAAATCAGGGGAACTTTGCCCATCGCGTTGACAGCAATCGAAATGACGAGCTTGGCGACCTGGCCCGCAATGTTAATAACCTGGGCTTTACGCTCGAACAAAACCTGGCTGCCCGACAACGCTGGATCGCAGAGATATCACATGAACTCCGCACGCCTGTCGCCGTTTTACAGGGCGAGATTGAATCGATGCAAGACGGGGTTCGACAAACCACGCCGGAATCAATTAACTCACTGCATGATGAAGTCCTTCGACTGAGCCGATTGATCAATGATCTGCATCAGCTGTCACTGTCAGATATCGGCGGGCTGGATTACCAGATGAAGCCATTACCCTTGGGTCAGGCAATGGCTTCATTTGTAGACAATAATCAGGATGCAATTGATAACGCACCATTAAATCTGCAACTACACACAACGCCCGTTGCCATTTTCGGCGATCTGCAACGTGTTAATCAACTACTTGATAACCTGCTGCAAAATTCCATTCGCTACACACACCGCAATGGCAGCCTGAATATCACAGTATCCACTCAAGGCAACCTGGCCGTTATTGACTGGGAAGACTCAACACCGGGTGTAAGCAACAGCGACCTTCCGCATCTGTTTGATCCTCTCTATCGAACCGAAGAATCGCGCAATAGAGAACACGCAGGGTCTGGCCTGGGCCTGGCCATCGTTAAAAAAATTGTTGATGCACATAACGGGCAGATTAATGCGACCAGCAGCGCAGCGGGCGGCCTGCACATTACCATCACCATTCCACGACTCGAGGATAATCATTCTTGAACATTGCAATCGTTGAAGATGAGATCAAGCTTGCAGAGATTTTGCAGGAATATCTGAAGCAGGCAGGTTATGCCTCTGTTATTTATACAGACGGCACAAAAGCACTCGCTGAATTGGCTGGCAACGAGCCCGACCTGATACTGCTGGATCTGATGTTACCGGGTACAGACGGCATGACTATTTGCCGCGAAATCCGATCATCATCAGATGTACCCATTATTATGATGACAGCCCGCGTTGAAGAAATTGATCGCCTGCTAGGACTGGAAATTGGCGCAGACGACTACATCTGCAAACCCTATAGCCCCCGCGAGGTTGTTGCCCGGGTTAAAACCATTCTTCGCCGGTGCATCACACCTGTCGCAGAGACTCAGCAGGATTTCGTTCTTGATGAAAGTGCTGCGATGGTAAGAATTAAGGGCGAGACCTGCGAACTGACAGCGGTAGAGCTAAATCTATTAAAAGCCATGATGGAATCACCGGGGCGCATTTTCAGTAGGAATCAGTTGATGACTCGAATCTACCCCGACAATCGAATCGTCAGCGATCGAACCATAGACAGCCACATCAAGAAATTACGCCAACGCCTTGATAAATATTCGCCGTCGGTAGAATACATTCACTCTGTTTATGGCATTGGATACAAATTCGAGTTCCCGCACCCCGCCTGACCTGACCTGACCTGACCTTCAGAATTTTGTGACAGCTGCCGCTACCCGACACAGTCTACAAAACGGAAGGATGTTTAGACATGGATCACAGACGAAATTCAATTCTGGCGCTGGTCACTGCTGTATTTATCATGTTGCTACCGGTGAACCATAGTTTCGCTGCCGAGGTTCAGGAAACCAAAGTACGGCTCCAGTCAGATCTGCAACGCCATATCTACCGTTCACTGGTGGATGGCGCTTTCCACACGCTTGACTCAAAAACAGGAGAGGTTCGAGCCCTGCATCCATTGGTCTCTCACCCCCTGATCCTGCAAATGGGCGACTACTTTGTGATGTGTGCTGATTTCCGGGATTCAGAAGGTAACGATGTTGACGTCGATTTTTATCTGATTAAGAAACCCAAAGGGTTCCACGTATTTAGAGCAGAGATCGACAACCACCAACTTCTCGAAGGCCTGATGGATTCCGGCAAGGCAAAAGTCTTTCAGTAGGCAGCTCTAAGCCATCCGACCCGAGGCACCGCTGCTTGATATTGAACAGCCGTCCTCCAACACACTGAACCTCTGCCTGCCGTAAAGCATTAATCAGAAGAATAGAATGAAGTCAAAATCGATATTGACCAAGTTTCTCATCGTATTAACGCCGATATACCTTGGGTTGGTCCTGGCTGGCAGCTTTATCGCTGCACAGTTTCTGATCAGAGACACCACTGATTTACTCGCGGCACGAGTTGGCAGCATGGCGGCCAGGGTATCCATGGCGATAGATATCCATGAAGCACACACCTTCAGCGCTCTGGCGCAGGATCTCATTGCACCGCTGGGTGTCGATCCCGGTGTGGTTTGCGTTGAACTCAGATCAACTCAAAACACTGGGTTTATCACGGCACACCCACCAAAGTTAGGCTGTAAGGGTCAGGAAGATGCACCGTTTGAAGTGCTTCTTCCGGTAGATGACTATGATGTTTATAGTCTCTATGTGAAGTTTAGCGACGCATCAACCAAACGAGCCGTCAACAAGCAGATATCAGTCACGCTATGCATACTGGCTTTAGCCTTCATAGTAACACTAGTCAGTGCTGCCATCGGATTCCGTATGATTGTCAGCCGCCGGCTGTTGTCACTGCACGAGGCAATAAAAATGGCGGCAGACAACATGCAACGTCGTCGTGTGAAGGCCAGTGGCATGGATGAACTTACTCAAATTATCAATGCCTATAACACTCTAATGGACCAGGACGACGTTCGAGAAAGGCAACTGACAGCAGCAAACGAAATATTAACGCAACAATCCAAACAGGACCCACTCACCGGTTTATATAATCGCAGGTTCTTCAGCACCTTTGTTGCAAATGATAAAACAGACGGTATAGGCGCTAACGGCAGTGGCACCATCATGCTACTGGATATCGATTTTTTTAAACTCATCAACGATAAGTATGGCCACAGTGCCGGTGATGAAGTTTTAATAGAGGTCGGCACCCGACTTAACGATTGCCTGCCCGATGGTACGCCCGTAGTGCGCTGGGGGGGCGAAGAAATATTAGTTTATCTTAAAGGCATAGAATCCAGTGAAGCAGCCACGTACGCCGCTATGCTTCTATCTGTGATCGGATCGAAGGCTATAACTACCAAGGCGGGTGATGTTGCGGTGACCACCTCAATGGGTGTTGTGCGTCTACCGTTTACATGTGGCGATAAACCAGTCAACCCTGAAGAGGCTGTCAATCTGGCAGATGCAGCACTGTATAATGCCAAAGCGAATGGTCGGAACCGTGCGATAGCCATTGTTGAGCAACAACTTCCAGATCAGAAAGCAAAAACCCTGGTTGAAAATGAATTTGATCAGGCGTTAGATAAAGGGATCATTCATGTCGAAGTCATTGAAGGTCCGCTAACAGCAGCGAATCATCAGCAAAGCATGCAAAAAGCAGCATAGACTGGTGACTCTTGTCGTTAACAAGTCACGGACCAAAATAAGAAATACGAATGAGAGTCGCACCAGGGCATTTGACACGGCTCTTCATCGCTAAGCTCACTGTCTATTCACGAACACTGGTAATATCACGGCACGTTTCGTATGAGCAGATTCCGACCCTGCCCGGCAATGCTTGCAGCTCAATCAACCGCCCGGCTTTAGAGCACTGATCTTCTATTAGAGTCTGCTGTATCGTGAATCTTCACGAAACATTCCGAACAGGCCCAAAGCTATTACAGACAAGGACTCATACTGTTTTCGTGCTTTTCGCGAACCATACGTTTCCTGCAAATTTTTTGCACAATTCCAACCGATAATCTGTATTCACCTGACAAGCACAACGCAAAGTCAGCATTCAAAATATATACAGGCTATTAAACAATGAAAAACTTCAAGACCGCTACCACACTACTTTCTGTTTTGACTGCCGCTGTTATTGCAGGCACCGCACTGGCTGCCACGCCAAACCTCACTGACACAAACGGCGATGGCGTAATTTCCGCCGAGGAAATCACCACAGCACGAGACGCTGCAAAAGCCGAAGCACTCGGGTTATACGATACGAATGGCGACGGCCAACTTTCGCGTACAGAAAAACGCGCAATGAAAGATGCCCGATACTCGAATATGGTTGCACAGTTCGATGCTGATGGCGATGGCGAAATCTCGCGAGAGGAACGTCGTGCGGCACGCGACGCTCGCAAAGCCGCTATTGAAACCCAGCTTGATGTCAATCAGGATGGTGTTGTGTCAGATGAAGAAGCCGCCGGCCTCGAACAGGTTCGCGAAGAACGTGGCGATAAAAAACACGGTAAGAAGCGTGGCCATAAAAAAGATCGCGGCGCGGACCAATCAGACAACGTATAAATCTGTAGACCAATAATGATCGAACAGAATGCAGCATTGGAAACACCCAATGCTGCTATTCACTGGTTAAGTTCTCAGGTACCGGTTTGCTGCTTCTGCCCGTCCTGATCAGGCACCTGAATATACCGGGAAAGTGTTTCAAGCAGCACGCTTGAATCAATCGGCTTAGTCAGGTAATCATCCATACCGGACTGTAGACATTTATCTCTGTCCCCCTTCAATGCATTGGCTGTCAGCGCGACAATTGGCACTCTGGTTTGCCCAGCTTGCTCTAGCTCGCGAATTTTCTTTGTCGCTGTAAATCCGTCCATTACCGGCATCTGGCAATCCATAAGAATAAGATCAATGCCACCTTCCTGATAGCGCGTTACTCCCTCTTCTCCGTTGTCCCCGACTTCAACGCTAAAGCCCATTAGTTCAAGCAGTTCCGTTGCTACCAACTGATTGACTGGATTATCTTCGACCAGTAACAGTGTCGCTGCCCCTTCCGTATTTGCGGACGGCAGATCGTTTTTTATCTGAGCAATCTGAGGCTGATTGTCGGAAAGCCCGACGGCCTCGTTTGTTTTAAGTACATCAGACGCCAACACATTGGAGATTGTATCGAACAAACGCGATGCTCTTACCGGCTTGGTCAACGCCGCGTCTGTAAATTTTGAAAGGGTTTCCAGATCGTCTATATTATCGACAGAGGTTAGTAGTATTTTTTTCGATTGCCTGCACAGCTGCTCTGATCGCAAGGTCTGCAGTAACTGCAACCCGTCCATTTCCGGCATCTGATAATCAAGCAGCAATAAATCGAAAGGCTCACCACTTTGTTCCGCAGCCTTCGTTACTCTGATCGCCTCTGCGCCACTCGGAACACTGGTAATCACCATTCCAAACTGCTGCAATAACTCTTCAAGCACTTGTTGATTGACGATATGATCATCAACAACCAACACTCGTGTGCCGGATACAGAAAATGGTAGAGAATAGACTGGCGCGTGGGCCTGCACAGCGATCGGAAAATCAAAGACCAGACTGAAAACAGACCCTTTACCCTGCTCACTTTCAACTTTGATTTCTCCATTCATCAGCTGAACTAATTGTCGGCTAATGCTCAGACCCAATCCGGTCCCTCCAAACTTTCGAGTGGTTGAGGCATCAGCCTGCGTAAACGATTCAAACAGGCTGTTTAGTGTGACTTCATTCATACCACAACCGGTGTCTTCCACCGTCACTTCAATTCGGGCAATTTCATTGATTGTTTCAAGGCAGGTAGCACTCACGGTTACCGTGCCTTTCTCGGTAAACTTGGTCGCGTTACTCAATATATTGATCATCACTTGCCGCAACCGTTCAGGATCCCCCATCACAAAGGCCGGAATATCAGCCTTTATGTTCCCGATGAGCTCAAGGTTCTTGCTCGCCGCCTGCAGTGCGAACATATCGATTACATCTGCCAATGTTTCCCGCAGCCGGAACTCTATATTTTCGATCTCGAGCTTACCGGCTTCAATTTTCGAAAAATCAAGAATATCATTGATCACACACAACAAACTTCTGGCAGAATTTCGTGCGGTTTCAACGTACCTGGCCTGCCGATCATCAAGTGTTGTTCGATTGAGCAGATCAAGCATGCCCGTCACACCGTTAAGCGGTGTTCGAATCTCGTGGCTCATATTGGCCAGAAACTGACTCTTAGCCTGACTGCCGGCTTCTGCAGCATTGCGTTCAACACGCAGACGTTCGTTTTCCCGTTGCTCGCTCACATCAAGCAGAGAAACAATATAACAGGCGTTTTGCTCAGCGTTTCCGGCAATACTATTGATAGAACACAGTGCACTGGCATTTTTACTGTCGACTTGTCGTTTATAGTTAATCTCGAAATTAGTGACCCGGCCAGTATCGTCTAGCCTCTGGATGAGTTCTTCGGCGACATCATCATCGACATAACCCAGGTTTTTCATAAACGGGCCAATCGACCCTGCCAAACGCTCAACTGATGCATAGCCGAGTATTCTGGCCGCTGCCGGATTCGCCTGTAGCAAGTTTCCATCGATTGACAGTTGCAACAGACCTTCACGGGTATTTTCAAAAATATATTGAAAGTGGGATGCTTCTTTTAGCTGCGAATAGGCCTCTTCCCTTGTTTTAATTTCCAACCGGATACGGTCAAGTACTTTATTGTACTGTGCTGCAATTTCACCGACTTCTGTGTGGGGCTCTACGTCAACCAGAAGACTGAAATCCCCACTGTCACTTTGGGCCGCCATATCCGTTACAAGATCAAGCAACTCTGTACCGGCATTGTGTTCAGAAACATTCAGCCCACGGCGCTCGGCTTTATCAGAGACCCGGAGTTTACAAAAACGGTTCAGCACAGACAGCACAACATAGCCGCCACCGAACGCCCAGATTGCAACTGATGCTACACCGCCCAATTGCACAATAAACTGCGTGGCTATTCCGTGGCCTGTGGGAAACAGACTGACATCACCAACGAACGGAATCACCAATGTTCCAAATATGCCAGCCGCCCCGTGCACAGGGAACGCACTGATGACATCATCGATCTCGTACTTCACCAGCAGCAAAGCTGCACCGTGATATATAAAAGCACTGGCGACACCAACTAAGATCGCATCATAAGTGCTGTAGAGATGGACACCCGCTGTCACACCCACCAAACCCGCCAGAGTGCCATTAAGAGTGACTTCTATTTCGGGTCTGCCAACACGGTACACACGATATAGGGTCAACACCAGACCACCAGCTGCCGCAGACAGGGCGGTGTTAATCACGATTTGCGATATATTTTCCTGATAGCCAATGGCACTACCGGCATTGAAACCAAACCACCCGAACCAAAGCAGTATCACGCCAACAGTTGCGGTGGAGTAGTTACTCCCCTTCAGCCGGTATTTGCTATCAGACCCGAACCGACCGATGCGCGGCCCCACCACAATTACCGCCGCTAAAGCCAACCATCCACCAAGGCTGTGTACAGCAGTGCCACCGGCAAAATCAATGAAACCCACCGCGGCCAGTCGGCCGGTGAGTTCACCTTCCGCAGCGCCACCCCATATCCAGTGGCCAGCGACGGGATAGAGTATTGACGCCACCAGGGCACTAAGTGCCAGGTAAGCCCGAAAACTGGTGCGCTCTGCCAGTGCGCCACCCACGATGGTTGTAGCGGTGCCGCAGAACATCATCTGGTACAGAAACCAGGCCCCGTTAACCTCCGAGTGATCCAGCGCAAAGTAGGATAAACCTATCCAGCCGCCTGCAGAATCGCCGTACATGAACGCGAAACCCACCAACCAGTACATACAAGCGGCAATGGCAAAATCTGATAAGTTTTTAAACGCAACATTGATACTGTTTTTTGATCGAACCAGGCCCGTTTCAAGCAGGCAGAATCCAGCCTGCATTATCATCACGAAAAATGCACAAAAAAGAAGCCACGTGGTATCCAGTGGTGAGAGTTGAAACATAGAGTTCCTGCAATTCAGGTACAGACCCGTAATCGCCCGGTGCAAGGCCTATTCCTGAATAGCCGTGGGTAATGCCTTCAAACCAATCGACGCGCGTTGCGCCCTGGAAAATCTATCTTCAAAGTTGTAATAACAACTCAAAGAATCAGGTGCACAGACGCTCTGACTGAGGGATATGTTGCGAACCGGCGCACATCGTAATAATCGGGGTTAGGATCGGCACTATTTCTGAGTGGCTAATTGCAAAAAACTATGGCGGATAAATTTTTGCGGCGCTCTGTAACCGCACCGCTTAAAACGCACGCATCGACGGCCCTGACGTGGCTCAATTGCCCGCTTTTGTTTAACCAGCGGGTGATTGTCCGCAACGCGAATTAAATATCGTCAATCCACTGGCTATTAGTACTATCCCGGCTAATTCTCAGTACAATGCGTTTCCCTGAATTTTGACTCCCGGCCCACCCTATGAACCCGACCCCGGTAAGACTTTGGCAGTTAAATTCGCGCTCCGGCAGCGTGATTCTTCATGCAGTAAACGACGGCGACATTCCGTCGATTGTCTGGTTTGGCAAGCGGCTGCAAGCGCCTGTCGATGCGGAAACTATTACTCTGCTCACCGATCTGCCACTACCAATGGCAAAGCTGGACAAACCGTTAGTACAGAGCATTTTTCCGCAAGCGGCTGACGACACTGAAGTCTCTGCAGCACTGCGAGGACATCGCGATGGTCAGAATTTCGCACACCGGTTTCGCTGCCATAATATTGTACAGGACGGTGCGATACTGACTGTCGAATTAGTTGATGACGCTGCAAAGCTACAAGCCAGATTAACGCTGCAGTTTGATGAGGACAGTAGCGTGCTGTCAATATCAACGACGCTTTTAAACGTTGGCAATGCTGTATATCAAGTCGACTGGCTTGCCAGCGCTTCACTTGCGGTGCCGGATCATTTTGCCGAAAGCCTGTATTTACGTGGACGCTGGGGCCTGGAGTTTCAAATGCATCGCCAGGCTATTGGGCCGGGTAAACTGGTACTGGAAAATCACCGCGGCCGTACCAGCCATGAACTCTACCCGGGTGTTGTGATAGGCGAATCCGGTTTTAGCGAACAACACGGCCAGGTGATGGCCGCACAGCTTGCCTGGAGTGGCAGCCATCGAACACTGGTGGAACAACTCAGTGATGGCAGAATTTCTTTGCAAAGCGGTATCGCACTCGACAGTGGTGAACTTCGGCTGGCAGCTGGTGAAAGTTTCACGACCCCGACGCTTCATGTTACTGCGGCACAGGGGCTTAATCAGGCTAGCCAATCGATGCATAGCTATGCACGCAACCATATACTTCCGGCGTGGACTCGCACTAAGCGACCCATTCATGCCAACAGCTGGGAGGCACTTTACTTCGATCACGACACTGACAAATTATTCGAACTCATTGATGCAGCCGCGGCTTTAGGTGCAGAGCGTTTTGTACTTGACGACGGATGGTTTCCTGCCCGGCGTTCTGACAATGCCGGTCTGGGTGACTGGATAGTCGATAAGACCGTCTACCCTGACGGCCTGCACCCGATTGTGGAGCATACCCGTAAGGCCGGACTACAGTTTGGACTGTGGTTCGAACCTGAAATGGTCAACCCCGACAGCGATCTTTATCGGGCACATCCGGAGTGGGCACTGCACCTTACCCCGTACGATACTCCGTTGGCACGTCACCAACTGGTGTTAAATCTGGCATTACCTGAAGTCTCAGAGTATCTGTACACTCATATCGCGGCCCTCGTCGACGAGTACGATATCGATTACATCAAATGGGATTTTAATCGTGATTTACTTCTGGCAGGTGATGGCGACACCAGCTGCATGTATCGACAACCCTCTGCGTGCTACGCATTGATGGATCGTTTGAACCAGGCGTTTCCAAAGCTTGAAATTGAAAGCTGTGCATCCGGCGGAGCAAGAGCCGACTGGGGCATACTAAAACATACCGGTCGAGTGTGGACATCGGACTCTATCGATGCGATAGATCGCACCCGTATTCAGCAGGGCTACAGTCTGTTTAATCCGCCTGAAATAATGGGTGCCCATGTCGGTCATGAGGTAGCGCACCTGACGGGACGTGCTATTGATATTCACACTCGGGCGATTGTGGCGCTACAAGGTCAACTCGGGTTTGAAATTGATGCACGACACCTGGATGCTGAGGAATCAGAAATTCTTCATCACTACGTTGCACTATATAAAAAACACCGTCAGTGGATTGCGCAGGGATTAAGTTTCCGACTAGACAACAATAACAATAAATTGTGTTGCTGCGGGCTTGTGTCAGAGGATCAACACACCTCTTTGTGGTTCGCTGTTGCCACCGATAGCATTGTCAGCACAGCACCGGGTAAGTTAAGACCCACAGGTCTCATAACCACACAAAAGTACCAGGTTAAATTTGCCAGTGGTAACGCAGACTACTTTAAGCGTTTTTCAAAGCGAATACCCGCCTGGTTAACCGACGAGATAACCGTTTCTGGTGAAGTACTAATGGCTGTCGGTTTAAATCTGCCTGTCATGCCAGCCCAATCCGCCCTGCTGCTAGAAATTTCTGCCGCGTAGCCACCCCGTACAACAAGAGCCCACATCAATGAAGCTAGGCGTATGCTATTACCCGGAACATTGGCCCGAAACAGTCTGGGCAGATGATGCACGGCGAATGAAAGCCCTGGGCATCACCGTGGTTCGGGTCGGTGAGTTCGCCTGGAGCAAACTGGAACCCATCCGCAATGAGTTTCACTTTGACTGGTTAACCAGAGCTATCGATACCCTCCATGCGGCCGGACTTGAAGTGGTGCTTGGCACCCCGACTGCAACACCACCAAAGTGGCTGATCGATGAAAAACCATCGATACTTGCTGTTGACGAAAACGATCAACCCCGTGGTTTTGGATCTCGCAGACACTATTGCTTTTCATCAGAAGCCTACCGCGTTGAGTGCGAAAGAATCGTCACGCGGATAGCACAAGAGTTTGGCGAACACCCGGCAGTAAAAGCATGGCAAACCGATAACGAATACGGCTGCCATAGCACGATCCTCAGTTACTCAGAAGATGCCACTATCGCTTTCCGACTCTGGTGCGAGACCACATACACCAACATAGATAAACTAAACGCTGCGTGGGGCAATGTATTCTGGAGCATGGAATACACCAGTTTTGCAGAGATTGATCTGCCTTGCGGGGCAGTCACCGAACTTAATCCCGCTCATCGACTGGCCTTCTGGCGATTTTCATCTGATCAGGTTGCAAGCTTCAACAAGCTGCAGGTGGATATTCTGCGTCAGCACTCGCCGAAGCGCGATATTCTTCATAACTACATGGGTAACTTCACCGAGTTCGATCACTACACCACCGCCGCAGATCTTGATATTGCCAGCTGGGACAACTACCCACTGGGCTTCCTTGACAGAGACAGCACAGACAAAGCGGATCAGGAAAAATGGTACCGCACCGGTCACCCGGACTCTTCAGCGTTTCATCATGATCTTTACCGCGGTGTCGGTCGCGGCAGACTCTGGATTATCGAACAGCAGCCGGGCCCGGTGAACTGGGCGCCGCACAACCCGGCACCATTAGCGGGCATGGTCAAGCTCTGGGCACTCGAAGCCTATGCACACGGGGCTGAAGTGATGTCATGGTTTCGTTGGCGACAATTGCCCTTCGCCCAGGAACAAATGCACACAGGCCTGCTAAGACCAGACTCGTCCGAAGATATTGCCTGCGATGAAATAAGACAACTGAATGCAGATATGGCGATACTGGGTAAACAACAACAGCGTCAGTGTGACGTGGCCATAGTATTCGATTATAGCGGCGATCAAATGTGTCGTATTCAGCCACAGGGGGCAAACTTTGATCCGCTTCAATGGGTGTTTCAGAGTTACACAGCCTTACGCCACAATGGTGTCAACATTGATATCGTTCCCGAGAGCGCTGATTTTTCACCCTATAAGATGATCGTGCTCGCTAATAGTATTGATGCAAGCCTGCCGCTGACAGAAAAACTGGCAGCGTTCTCTGGTCACATAGTGATCGGCCCCCGCTGTGGCAGCAAAACCCGCGAGCACTCAATACCGGAACAACTCGCACCGGGCAATTTACAAGCATTAATTCCGTTGCGGGTCACTTGCGCAGAATCATTACCTGACTTTGTATCACTCGAAACTGACAATGGCGCGATAGCCAATCGATGGCGAGAGAAGATCGAATCCACACTTTCAGCCAACGGGACATTTGAGGACGGTTGGGGATATCACTATCAGCACAATGATGTGCACTACTTGAATTGTTGTCTGACTGAAAACTCACTACGTGATTTCTTTGAACACCGTCTTCGTGATGCGGCGATAGCAACTCAGCCCTGTGATGAAGGCCTGCGTATTAGTACCTTAGGGCAACTTACCTTTGCTTTTAACTATGGCCCCTGTGCACAAAACTTATCACATCAGGGTGAATATCTGGTGGGGCAACAACAGTTGTCTGCTGGCGACGTCGCCGTCTGGATATAACGAACCCAAAGCCCTAGTCCACCCTTCAGTAAACACAGCTACCATGAATAATGACAACATCAACTAGCCCTCTTTCGGCGAACGTACGTGCCAGCCTCTACATGATGTTGTCTATGATGGGCTTCACCATCAATGACATGTTCATCAAGTCTCTTGATGGCGAACTGGAGGTCGGCCAGATTATGGCGATCCGCGGTTCGATGTTACTACTTATTGTTTTCATTATCTTATGGCAACAGGGGCTGTTGCGGAGACTCCGTGAATTATTGGTTCCAATGGTGCTGTATCGCTCGGTCATGGAAGTCTGCGCCACGGTCGCCTTTCTGACCACCCTGCAGATCCTGCCTTTCGCCACCATTGCCGCTATTCTGCAGGCTTTACCACTTGCTGTTGCAGTAGGCGCGGCAGTCTTTCTGGGTGAGCAAGTCGGGTGGCGCCGGTGGGTTGCAATTGCCGTTGGTTTTATCGGTGTTTTAATTATTATTCGACCCGGCCTTGGTGGTTTCCAGGCGATGTCACTATTGGTGTTGCTCTCTGTGTTCTTCGCAGCAGCACGCGATTTGTTTACACGCAAACTACCAACGACTCTGCCATCGCTTCTGGTGTCAGGCGCAACCACCTTCGCTATCACAAGCGCTGGTGTGGTGATCACATCAACCACAGGATCATGGCAGAGTGTCACGCCGCACCAGTTGGGATTAATGGCTATGGCTGCGTGCTTTCTTTTCTTTGGTTATCAATTTATCGTGATGGCGATGCGAACCGGTGAGGTCGCCTATGTTGTGCCATTTCGTTATACCAGCCTTGTGTGGGCGATTGGTCTGGGTTACCTGGTGTTTAATGAAATACCCGACACACTTACCATTGTCGGCTCGAGCATAGTCATCGCAATGGGTATGTTTACGCTTTACCGTGAAATTGTAACCGGTCGTCGCGCGGTGACTTCAACATCAGCCAATGCGGCAGGCAACGCCTGGCATGAAAAAGACAGCCGTAACAACTAGCACCCTACACACCGGCCTATTCAGGCAAGCTTAGTCAGACCGGAAAGATCACAGGCAATGGCGGCTGCTACCCGGGCATTATTCAATACCAGTTGTATATTAGTGTCCAGGCTGCTACCTGCTGTAATTTCGGTAATTTTACCTAGCAGGAATGGCGTGGTGTCTTTTCCAGTGATTGATTTTTCGTGCATTTCTGCCAATGCGCTATTGATCGCTGTATTGATGGCTACCGGATCTTGTTCATGTTCCTCGGGCACCGGTACACACACGATTACCCCACCCTTCAAACCCAAGCTCCATTTATTATCCAGCACCTGTGCGATGTGGTCAGTTTTTTTAAGATTGTAGTCAACCGCATGCTCACTAAGGCGGGTATAGAATGCCGGCCAACACTCAGTGTGATAACCAATCACCGGAACCCCGTAAGTCTCAAGGTATTCACGGGTGAGTTCTATATCTAATATTGACTTGGCTCCTGCACAAACCACCGCAACACTGGTATTTGCAAGCTCCTGTAGGTCAGCAGAAATATCAAAAGTTTCCGATGCACCCCGATGCACCCCGCCGATTCCACCGGTAGCAAATATTTTGATGCCCGCAAGGTCTGCAATGATCATCGTCGCGGCAACAGTAGTAGCGCCGATAATAGATGGATCCTGCAGTGCAAAAGGGATATCACGCCGGCTTACCTTTAGCGAGTCTTGCCCCCTTTTACCAAGTTGCTCTATTTGATCCTGATTCAGACCAGCCTGCAATCGACCATCTAATATACCGATAGTCGCCGGCACGGCCCCGTGCTTGCGAACTTCAGCCTCAACGCGAAGTGCTGTTTCTACATTGGCAGGGTAAGGCATACCATGAGATATAATAGTTGATTCGAGTGCGACCACGGGATCGCCACTATCAACGGCGGCTTGCACCTCGGGTGTCAGAGTTAAATACTTGCCCAGATTCATAGTTTGCATCTTAATTTAGTTTTCTAAAGAGCCCATAGCAGCGACACTGATATCAGGAGAACACGCGCGATCAACCCCAAGGCTGAACCCTGCTGCCACCTTTCCCCAGCGCAATTGCTGTTGCGGATCTTTACCATAGAGTGCAGCGGATAAGAAACCTGCCAACAAGGCATCACCGGCGCCATTAACCGATTTTATTTCCACATTCGGTGCCTCACAAGAATGAGTGACCAACCTGCCCTGTTGTAAAGCTGCAAGCATAGCGCCACTGCCCCCCAGGGTAATCAGCACGCTATTCAGGCCGGTGGATAACAATGAGCCTGCGACTTCATCTAAAGCAGCAGACCTGCCTAAACCAGACAACGCTAATGCCTCGTGGCGGTTGACCTTCAATAGCTGCAGGCCCGGCAAGATGCCTTGTAACTTTTGACACTTGGTGATTGATACAGCCTCAGCGACTAACGGTACATCTTTCTTAATAGTAGCAATGTGGTTAATCAGTTCGACAGGTAAGTTAGCATCAATCACGCAGACATCAGCGTTGTGCAGCATATCCGGTAGTGCCGGTAGCACACCGGCTGACAGCTCCTCAATCAAACCCGCGTCAGCGACGGCATACAACAGACTTCCATCCACATTATGAAGCGAGACATAAGAGGATGTTCTTGCCTTGCTGTCTCTGATCACCGGAGTCGTGTTGATACCCGCTGCACCACAATGAGCCAGTAGCTGGCGGGCTGCTTCGTCATCACCTGTTTTCGATACCAGCGTAGTCCCTATACCAAGCCTTGCAAGCCCCTCTGCAATATTGAGCGCCACCCCGCCTGCACTGGTGGTCACCAGGCCCGGTGTCGAATCTTCCGGCTTTGCCTGGCGCGATGCCATTGCCAGAACATCAAGGATCATCGCCCCGATGACCAGCGTTCGCGGCTGGCGCTTTAGGGGGTTAAAGGACAGGAACATGCGGAATATTTACGATTTGGGACCCGCACATGGTACATCACCAGTATGCTACAGTCCCGTGCCTTAACAACTAAGCCCCCCGATTTAACCCGTCCTGAATAACCATGCCACAGTCAACCATCGAACCCAGGGTTCAACCCCCGTTACTTTTACTGGTTGGCATCTCGGCCATCGGGCCCATCGCATTAAACGGGGTGCTTCCTGCCACCACTGCGATCATGCAGGATTTAGCCACCACTTACAGCACGGCTCAATTGGCGCTGACTGTTTATCTGGTGGCAACAATGATCTCGCAATTAGTGCTGGGCCACCTGGCCGACCGCATCGGTAGAAGACCGGTGATGATAGGCAGTCTGCTGGTTTTCGGATTGGGCGGGATTGTCTGCGCTCTGTCATCGACCATTGAAGTCTTGTTGTTCGGTCGATTTATTCAGGGCCTGGGATCGGCAGTATGTGTATTCCTGACACGCACAATCATGCGAGATGTTCATCCGAAAGATAAAGCCGCCAGTGCCATCGGATATATGAATACAGCGATGATGGTGGCCCCCATGTTTGGACCTGCTGTTTGCGGCTGGATCACCGATATCAGCAGCTGGCGAATTATGTATGCGCTACTCGCGGTATCCGGTGGTGTGTTTTCCTGGCTTAGCTATCGCTATCAGAACGAAACACTTACCCAAAGCAATGAAGTGAAACCCGACTTTATCTCTGGCAGTATGTCCCTGCTGAAAAACAAAGAGTACCAGGCCTACCTGGCTATCCTGTGCGGTGCTGTGGGCATGTACTTCTGCTTTCTGGCAGGCGCCCCTTATGTGGTGATGGAACTTCGCGGGCAGAGTGCGTCAACTTACGGGTTCTGGTTCGGGATGGTCGCGATCGGCTATTTGACCGGTAATTTTACAGCCGGGCAATTATCGCAAAAGCTGGGGACACAGCGCATGATTGCACTGAGCCTGATACCAGCAATAGCAGGCACCACTCTGTTTTGGGTACTCTCTGGCTGGTCGAATTTATCAGGGCTCTTTATACCAATGCAGCTGATCGCTTTCAGTAACGGCATGTGTCTGCCCAACCTCACATCGGCCTCAATGAGTGTACGCCCTTCATTATCTGGTACCGCATCCGGACTGACCGGTACGGTACAGGTGGGCTCTGCCATTATTCTTACACTGATTGTCAGTCAGTTTTTAACCGACAGCGAACTTCCTCTTTACGGCATGATCACCCTCTGTACCGCCACCTGTGTTATCGGGTATCTCTACTTGAATATTGTGATCAAGACATCTGCACAAGACCAGAACCCGGCCAGGTAGCCCATCGAGCATGACTGATAACTCTATTGAATCCACACTGCCGGTAATCAATGAGTATTACTTTCCAACGCCGGTGTGCACACTTGACGTGCCTCAACCGGCAGCACTGAACAAGGCGCTCCTCACTAATATTCTCAGATGGCAGCATGCTGACCCGCAAGGCATCGTCAGATCAAATTTCAAACAAGCGGGGTCGTGGCATAGCCCCCTTGATATGCACCACCGACCAGAGTTCAAAGAGTTAAGCGATCTGATAGTGGCGATGGCCGTTCAGGTATTTGATCAACAACACTACCACCCGGATTATCCCCCGCTGATAGACAGCATGTGGGCAAATATTAATCCACGTGGAGGCTTCAATCGCAGCCACTCACATCCCGACACACTGTGGAGCGGGGTTTACTATGTGCAAACCCCCACACAATGTGGACGCATATGTTTTTACGATCCAAGATCACAGGCCCGGGTAATCACTCCGGTTTTAAACCCGACTGCAGAGCATCACTTAAACAGCTGGCCCGAAGTGTATTTTGATCCAGAGCCAGGCCGCATGATTTTATTTCCTGCCTGGCTACAACACGATGTAGAGCCGAATTTATCAGAGCTATCTGGTGATAGCGCGAATCGAATAAGCGTGAGCTTCAATGTGTTACAAGCTTCACCGCACCAGTCTTAAGCAATAGCTTCAGCGGCTCAAAGCACAAACCGGGTTTCAGGTAATTCAAGATAAACCGATATCCCTGCGGTTGCGATCACACTGAGTGTACCGTTCTCGGGATCGTTTAGGTTAAGCCCGCCGAGCTCAGGCTTAACGGTAACGCTTCCGAAGGGAATTTCTTTCTTCACGACTTCTGTATCAACCAGCCCGGGTTGCTGAACACCAATCGCCACGGTAATTTGCATTGCATCGCGATCAAGCCCCAGCGAACGAAACAATATCAAAGAGCTATGATGCAAAGCATCTTGTACTGCGCGACAAGCCGCCTTGGTGTAGTCCTCACCGTATAGATCGTTACCGGTTCCCATCTCTAGAATGATGCGTTTTAAAGCCATCTCAGGACACCTCTGCAGATGTTTGTTCAACATCCAGATAAACCACCGCGGCAGCATTGGCGATAACCGTGGTGCTGGTGCCATCATCGCTCACGATGTCCAACCCGCCCTTCACGACATTAACTACCCCTTTACCGTACGGCAGAACAGCGGCGACCGCGCTTTTATCAACCTGATCAGGATTCGCTACCCCGATTTCAATTTCCACATGCATTGCTTCGCGTGGATATCCCAATGCGGGCACCACCGTTAGTGAGTTATGCCAAAGAGCATCTTTCAGTGCCCGAATTGCGGCTTTTGTATAGTCCTGACCACGCAAATCAGTCCCCATACCCATTTCAACAACCAGTCGTTTAAGCGCCATAATTTCCCGTGTGTTTGCCCTTTTACCGTTGTAATACGGTGGGTAAGCCTACTGCAAACGCCCTGAAAAATGAGCGTAAGCTGCTGTTAACAAAGCCCTAAAGTTCTTTGAGAAAAAAATAAAGTAATTATCGATTTTTAACACAAAAGTGACACCACGACTGGCCGCTACCCTGCATGAGGCTGTCGCCAAGTGACTGACTCATTACCTGGTTTTTTTTCACTAAGACTTACTAACACTACCTGACTGACTTTATTTTGCAATCGCAGAGTAACGGCAAATCAGATATTGGAGATTGCATACATTATGAGTCAAACTCAAAGCACTAAGAAATTTGTTTCAGTAGCGTCCGTTGCTGTTATCGTCGCAGCACTTTCCGGCTGTTCATCGTTCGGCGGAAAGAGCAGTTCTGAAGGGTTCTCTGCCCCGAAGCCACAGCCCGTTACTGCCCCTTTAGTTAAGAAGTTACCAGCACTGGGTGCAGCCAAAGAATCTATCGCTATGGCCCCTGCCGCTCACAACTCTATGAGCGCATCTGAGATGGGTCTTACTCCACCGAACGCAAAGCCGGGTCAATGTTTTACCCGTGTTGTGATCCCTGCAAAGTATCAGACGATTACTAATCGCCAGTTGGTTGAAGAAGCCGGCGAACGCATTGAAGTGATTCCAGCAAGCTTTAAATCAGGCAGCAAGCGCGTTCTGGTTAGCGAAGCCTCAGAGCGACTGGAAGTGGTACCAGCTACTTACAAAACAGTGACAGAAAGAGTGCTGATCAAAGCAGCATCAACGAAGATCAAATCTGTACCTGCTGTCTATGAAACTGTTTCAAGCCGCATTATGGACAAGCCAGCCCAGACTGTCTGGAAAAAAGGCACAGGTCCTATCCAGAAGATCGATGCAGAATCTGGTGACATCATGTGTCTGGTAGAAATTCCTGCCAGCTACAAGACAGTTCAAAAGCGTGTACTGAAAACTCCAGCACGTACCAGCACTATCGAAATACCAGCAGAGTACAGTACGATTGAAAAGCGTGTAGTTGCTACATCAGCAACAACTCGCACTGTTGTTGTACCTGCCAAGTATCGAACTGTTTCAGTCACTGAGCAAGCTGCTCCTGCACGTGAGCGTCGAGTTGCAATTCCTGCACGCTACAAAAATGTCACCAGCCAGAAGCTGGTTAGCGCTGGTAGCATGGAATGGCGTGAAATTCTTTGCGAAACTAACATGACTAACTCACGCATTATGCAAATTCAGCGTGCACTGCAGTCAGCTGGCCATAACCCGGGACCAATCGACGGTAACATCGGTTCTGAAACAATGACTGCTGTTAATGCGTTTCAACGCTCTAAAGGCCTTCCAGTTGACCGTTACCTGAACATGGCAACTGTTCGCGCACTGGGTGTGAAATAGTTAGTTAGCGTCACCCGATAACAGTCGCATTTTAATAATGTGACTGTGCAAAAGAAGCCCGCATTTTTATGCGGGCTTTTTTTATTCCCGGATTAAGTCCGGATTGTTGTTCAGCTTTGCCCCGTTTCGATATACTGAAACCCTGCCACGGGGATACAACATGCGCGCTGACTTTAAAAACTACACCAACAAGAACCTGCCAGACCCGGTCAGCGCCCCGTGGCGAACGTTCCCACCGTATCACTTTGTCGGCGGTAACAACGATCCTGATTCTCTACCCGTTGATCTATTAGCCGACGCCTGTGACAAGGTACTAAGGCGTGAAGGCAAATCCCTGGCTACTTATTCACTCGAAAGCGGGCCACAGGGTTACCTGCCTCTACGGGATTTTCTTGTCACCAAATTGCAGAACTACGCAGGCATCACATGCACCCGTGATGAGATCTTGTTGACCTCTGGCTCGCTACAGGCAATTGACCTGATCAATGAAGCCCTTCTTGATCAAAATTCTACTGTTATTGTCGAAGAATCAAACTACGGTGGCGTGCTAACCCGGCTAGACCGCCTTGGGGTCAAGATGATATCCGTCGGTGTCGACCAGGACGGTATGATCACAAGTGAACTTGAAACCACACTGGCAGACCTTACACAGCGCGGTATCAAGCCGGCCTATATTTACACCATACCCACCGTACACAATCCTACCGGTTCAATCATGAGTGTGGCACGCAGGCAACACCTGATTGATCTGGCCGTGGAATACGATATCCCTGTCTTTGAAGACGAATGCTATGCTGATCTGGTGTGGTCCGGGGAACGCCCTCCTTCACTATACGCAATGGATAAAACCTCACGCGTTATTCACATTGGATCATTTTCAAAAACCATCGCACCGGCACTACGTGTAGGCTACATCGTTGCGGACTGGTCTTTGATTAGCCAGCTGCTCTCGCTTAAAACCGATGCAGGCTCGGGCTCGCTGGAACAAATGTTACTGGGCGAATACTGCAGTGAACATTTTGATCAGCATGTCGCATCACTCAACCGGAATCTAAAAGTAAAGCTCGATCACATGTGTGCCTGTATTGACCGGGAGTTCGGCACAACGGCCGAATACACCGTGCCGCCCGGGGGAATCTTTATCTGGATAAAGTTGCCGGCCCGGGTTGATACCCGCGTGCTGGAAGCGGCAGCAGCAGTTGAAGGCGTGGCAATAAACCCCGGTCAGGCCTGGTCACTGCAAAAAGATGCCAGTCAGTTTTTACGACTGTGCTTCGCGAGCCCTGATCAAAAATCAGTCGAGGAAGGCATTGCCAGACTTGCAGCAGTGTGTCACCAGGAGTTCGGCGTCCCTGCTCACGGGCACAATCAACCCAGAGTGTAAAACTGTCCCGACGCCTGTCACCCGATCCCTACAATTCACCCATGTTATGTGATGAAGCCGGCGCCGGCGATAATTTGGCACGGTTAGCGCAACGGCCTTGGTTTCCTGATGAACCGGCCCTATTCGATGCTGAAACCATCCATCATTGCACTTGCACTGCTTGTGGCAACCCCTGCTATTGGCGATATATCCGTTAATGGCTCGCTGCAGAAGTGGCACCCCATTACGGTAGACAATCGATCGTCGATTGTCCTGAGCGAGTCTCAATTCAAGCCGAACCCGTTTCTGGATCTGCGTTATAACGTGATTTTCACCAGCCCCGGCGGCAACGAATATACAGTGCCGGGTTACTTTGCCGGTAATGGTCAGGGTTCCGGCATAGGTTCAGTTTGGCGTGCGCGGTTCTCGGCCGATGAAGTTGGTGAGTGGCAATACGAGATCTCTTTCAGGCGTGGCGATAATATTTCTATCTCACTGCTGCAGGATGAAGGCGAACCGATGCCTTCTGATGGCCAGACCGGCTCATTCACTGTCACTCCCCAGGGTGCTAATGATCGGGGATTCCTACCACACGGCCGACTGCAATATACCGGCGAACATTACCTTAAACACGCAGATGGCATGCACTGGATTAAAGGCGGTGTAGATAGCCCGGAAAATTTATTCGGGTATGCAGGCTTTGATAATACGTTTGATCAACCTGAAGGCGCACGCACCGGCAGCCTTCAGGACGGCATCCATCGTTTCGAACCCC